>WBZZ01006240.1:152500-155000 GCA_019918135.1 Paulinella micropora
TACTTACTTACTTACTTTCTTACTTACTTACTTACTTGTTGTTATGCACAACAGTCAAGAGTAGCAAGGGATAATAGTAACGTTACTTACTTACTTACTTACTTACTTACTGACTTACTGACTTTCTTACTTACTTACTTACTTGCTTACTTGCTTACTTGCTTATTCACTTATTTACTTACTTACTTGCTGTTCTGCACAACAGTCAAGAGTAGCAAAGGATAATAGTAACGTTACTTACTTACTTACTTGCTTACTTGCTTGCTTGCTTACTTACTTACTTACTTGCTTACTTTCTTACTTACTTGTTTGCTTACTTACTTACTTACTTACTGTTCTGCACAACCGTTAAGAGTAGCAAAAGATAATAGTAACGTTACTTACTTACTTACTTACTTACTTGCTTGCTTACTTGCTTATTTGCTTACCTACTTACTTACTTACTTACTTACTTGATTACTTGTTGTTCTGCACAACAGTCAAGAGTAGCAGGGGGTAATAGTAACGTTAGTTAGTTAGTTACTTGCTTACTTACTTACTTGCTTACTTACTTACTTACTTACCTACTTACTTACTTACTTACTTACTTACTTACTTACGTACTTACTTACGTACTTATTCACTTGCTTATTTACTTACTTACTTGCTGTTCTGCACAACAGTCAAGAGTAGCAAGGGATAATAGTAATGTTACTTACTGATTTTCTGACTTTCTTACTTTCTTACTTACTTACTTACTTACTTGCTTACTTGCTTTACTTACTTACTTGCTTACTTACTTACTTACTTTCTTACCTACTACATGCAACAAGGACAGGGCCCCGCCCGCTCCAAAGTGGTAAACCACCTACTTTACTTTATTACATTCATTCTACACCACCCAGAATTCCGGGTTTCTAGAGCCACTTTCTGGGTGTTTGCTTCCTGAAAACCCCGGCCTGTGGTGGCCACTTTCACACCCAGAACCCGGATATCTGGGTGGTGTAGAAGTGACCTTTTAACGGTTCGATACATTTCCATACATGTTCAGTACACAGCAAACACCAGGGCCCGCCCGCTCCAATGTGGTAAAACACCTACTTTACTTACAGTGAGATACATATTAAGTACATATGCAGCAAAGACAAGGGCCCGCTCACTCCACAGTGGTGCAGAACTTACTTACTTACTTACTTGCTTACTTACTTACTTACTTACTTACTTACTTACTTGCTTACTTGTTTATTTGCTTACTTACTTACTTACTTACTTACTTACTTACTTTCTTACTTCCTTAATTACTTGTTGTTATGCACAACAGTCAAGAGTAGCAAGGGATAATAGTAACGTTACTTACTTACTTACTTACTTACTTACTTACTTACTGACTTTCTTACTTACTTACTACTTGCTTACTTGCTTACTTACTTATTTACGTATTTACTTTACTTACTTACTTGCCGATAATATTAACGTTACTTACTAACTTACTAACTTACTTACTGATTACTTACTTACTTACTTATTTACTTACTTGTTCGTTGGGGAGTGCACTGTTGACTTACTTACTTACTTACTTACTATTTTCTCAATTTCTCTTGAATGGCGTGTATGATGTTTGCTGTTGTTGGCTCTTGGTGTTGCTTGATGTTACTACTTTTCCCTTGTCATTATTGCGTTAGTTGATGTAACTATTACTTACTTACTTACTTACTTACTTACTTACTTTCTTACTTCCTTGCTTGGTTACCCACTTACTTACTTACTTACTTACTTACTTACTTACTTATTTCCTTGCTTGCTTGCTTGCTTACTTACTTACTTACTTACTTACTTACTTACTCACTATTTTACTTACTTGCTTGCTTACTTACGTACTTACTTACTTGTTCACTCACTTACTTGCCTGCTTGCTTACTTACTCACTTACTTACTCACTCGCTTACTTACTCGCTTACTTACTCACTACTTACTTACTTACTTACTCACTTACTTACTTGCTTGCTTGCTTGCTTACTTACTTACTTACTTACTTACTTACTTACTTACTTAATTATTTGCTCTCACTTGCTTGCTTACTTACTCATTTACTTGCTCACTTACTCACTTACTCACTTACTTATTTGCTTACTTACTTGCTTACTTACTTGCTTACTTACTTACTTACTCGCTTACTTACTCGCTTACTCACTCACTTACTTGCTCTCTTACTCATTTACTCACTTACTCACTTACTCACTCGCTTACTTAATATATACTCACTTACTCACTCAATCCCTTACTTATTCACTCACTTACTTACTTACTCACTCACTTACTCACTTACTTATTTACTTACTCACTCACTCACTCACTCACTCACTTACTCACTTACTTACTTACTTACTCACTTACTTACTCACTCACTTACTTACTTACTTGCTTACTTACTTACTTACTTACTTGTTCCTCGGAGAGCACGCTGCTACCCACTTACTTACTTACTTACACTTACTTACTCACTCACTTACTCACTCACTTA
>WBZZ01006240.1:160000-190583 GCA_019918135.1 Paulinella micropora
ATATATATATATATATATATATATATATATATATATATATATATATATATATATATATTTATGTATATACGGCTGTCTATCCGCAAAGTATAAAACAAGCCTTAAAAAAGTAGAAAACCAACATTAGGCATATAAAAAAAGTGTCCAACCCTTGTAAAAACCGACGAAGGTTTTCCAAAAATCAACCAACTAAGCACATTTAGAAAGAATTAAGACATATTAAGCACATAGTCCATATTTTTACTACATAAAAATATATATAAACAAAGTTTATATGGACTATGTGCTTAATATGTCTTAATTCTTTCTAAATGTGCTTAGTTGGTTGATTTTTGGAAAACCTTCGTCGGTTTTTACAAGGGTTGGACACTTTTTTTATATGTCTAATGTTGGTTTTCTACTTTTTTAAGGCTTGTTTTATACTTTGCGGATAGACAGCCGTATATACATAAATGGTCATAGGGGGGAAGGGGGGCGGGTTTCAACGAAGTTGAAACGGGGGGTTGGGGGGTTATTAAGTTAAAAATCAAGTGTCTTTAAGTATTCAATGTCAGGATTAGTGCTGGCTAACACATTGCTCACACCATGTTTCTTTTTGTAATATTCCCTTCTGTATTCATTTATTATTGCTCTATTGCTGTCTAAATATTTCCTTTGTTGTTGCTGTATTTTGTCTTTATTTCTCTTGTAATATTCCCTTCGGTATTCATTTATTTTATCTCTATTCTTCTCCACATACCTCTTTTGTTTTTCTTTTATTTTCTCTGGATGTTTCTCCTTATACTTTTTTCTGTATCGTTGCTGTTTTGTATCGGGTGCATTCATTAAGAATTTCAATTCTTCCTTAATGTCGGTATCCATTGTATATACTATATACCGCTTATGTTTAACATAAATATACTATATACCACTTCATGTATAAGCACGGGAGAGAGAGTTTTTATAAAATACCGCTTCCTACATAGTGTCCAATCCCCCACGTTGGCCGTGTCCGACTTCAGTTTTAAGACCTCAGACACTTTTTATTATGTGTTTTAAAGGATTTTATATATTATTATTCTTACTATTAATACTTTTTTTACTTGGACAGGGTGTCCAACCTTACATAAGAAAAAAAAAAATATAGTCTCTACTAAAATAGTATAGCCTATATAAAAGGGTTTTCGGCTCCCAAGGCCAAAGGGCGGACAGGGGGCAGGAAGATGAATTTTAATAAATCTCCCTCTGCCCTCTCTCGCAGTCATCCGACCTTTAGCCAACGTGTGGTGATGGAAATCCAGTGGAAATCCACACAAACAAAAAAATGAAATGAAAACACAAAAGCAAAACATAAATGACTTCAACCATTGTAAAAAAATAGGAAACCATAACGCAACATCACATAAGCCACCAACCACCTCACAAAGCAACTAATCACACCGCCCCGCACAAAACGAAAAGGCAATAGGTAAAAATAATAATAATTTTGATAGCATTAAAAAAGTTCAGGCCGTGAGCCCACACAATGAGGTACGTATCTCAAGTCAAAAAAAGCACAATGAGGTACGTATCTTGCAACCAAAAACCTACGATCTGTTGATTTCGTGGAGCCCCCAGAAATCACCTTTCGCAGGATGTCGGAAGCTCTCGTAAAGCAGTCAGAGAGGACGGAAGAAGATTGGGACGAAGTTTATGATATTCTTCGTCGCTCAGCCTATCAGCTCGAATTAGATGAGACTAATGTTGATGAGAAATTAACCAAAATTGATCGTCAAATGTCATTACTCGCTAAAAAAAAGAATTCCCTAATGCCTAAAAAGAAAGCAATAAGAAAGAGACTAGACGAGATAAACCGAGGTAAGAATAAACGGGAAAATAATCTCTCAATTTCTCGTAAACGAAAAATGAAAGTGAAAGAAATAAATGAAAATCTCAAGAAATTTGAGGAATTTCGCAAAAAAAATAATTCTTTCTCTGCTTCGGAAATAAATCGTCTAGAAAATTTCATATTGCTCGGGAATTCATTTGAAGATGTAATCTCAAATTCTATTTTTGTTTCTTCTTCTTCTGACGAAGATGATGTTGAGCAGGGGACTGCTAACATGAATCGCGGTCTTAGGGACGAATGATACATGTGTTAAGAAACACAAATAAAAAATCAAAAAAAATTGGGCGAAAGCCCTCTATCTTTCAAAGAAATTTTGTCTTTTGTTTTTTTCTATCGCAGACAATGTCGGAGGAACTCGCAGAAGAGATGGATGCCATGGGTTTGGAGCGCAACGAAGAAGTTGAGGAGGAGGAAGCAGAAGGCAAAGCCGTGGTGCCTTCGCATTCGCCAGCAGAAGGAAAGGAAGTTGCTCCGCGCAGTCCGTGGATGAACTTCGGCAACCTGTCCCGAGTGGTTTTAACCACTACGTGTCGATACGTTGAGATGTCAAAGGCTTTTATCAAAGCCACGAAAACTATTAAATTGTTTGCGAGCAAATCCTCGCACAACGAAAACCCCGATTGCCTTTACGCAAAGGCAAAGTATGATACCACTTTCAAAGAACCCAAATACAAATATTTCTTTCTGGTATCAAAGGGGAGTGGTGAGCGAGAGGAGTTGATTATTTTCAACAGCCTCACTGCTTTGGCGCGATTAAACCATGAGGCAGGCCAAGTGAATTGGATCGTGAAAATTCGTTAATTAAATCTCTTTCTTTTGATATTATTTATGACTTAGAAAAAATATAGACTTGTTTAATATACACCGGTCAGTCAATGTGGAGTGAGAGTGATAGAAAGTTTGTGAGGCAATTAAAAGTAGCAGACACAGAACAAAAAATTTATAATGTAGTGTCTAATCATTTTGATAGTGACCATAAGCAGTCAATCGCCTTTCATAATTCTATAATGTTATTATTTTCTAATAAAACTACTGACGAAGAAGCACTGGAAACATTAAAAGTTATTTACCCTAAATATGTCATAATTTATCCAAATTTACAATCAAGACGACAACGAATATCTGAAGTTAGAATGAAGGCAATTAAACCAAATCAAAGTGAAAAAGTTTATGAAATGTCCAAACTAGATAAATACTTCAATTTGAACGAAGATGAAAGAATTGAAATCGCAGAAGGATACAAGAAAGATGTGAAGCAAAAGAATGAAGAAAAAATACAAATAGATGTGCGGGATGTGATGGCGAAAATGAATGAAATGATCATGAGCGATGATGTCTATATGAAACTGCTATCATTAATGATAGCAACTGGTGCCCGCCCCGTAGAGATATTTGATAAGAATACATATGAATTAATCCCTGATAAGCCGAGTTGGTTAAGAGTTAATAATCTAGCGAAGAAACGGGAGGGGCAAAAGAAGAATTGGACAGAAAGGCCAGTTATTCTTTTTACTCCCGAATTTGTAATTGATAAAGTAAATTCAATTAGAAATCATTTCAAGAAAAAGAAAGCGGTTATTATCAACGATGACGGGCAATTAGACAAACAAAAAAACAATGAGTTAAACAAACGAATAATTAAAATCTTTCCATGGCTGGAGAATTATAAACAGAAGAGCAGTATGCTGAGAAAGTTGTATGCAAGTTTATCTTATTCCAATTTTGCCAATCCAAAGTTGGAGAACTATAACACATGGGTAAGCAATGTGCTGGGGCACGGCGATATGATGACAAGTTTTTCGTATTCGTGGGTAAATGTGGCCGATCCTGAGGAGATTAAAGCAGAAGGGATTAAAACAGAACTTGAAGAGTTAAGAAGAAAGATAGATTTATATCTGAATTTAACTAATGTTAGCGAAAACGGAGAAGAAGAAAGCAAATATGAACCATTAGGAAAGAGAGCGAGCCGTGCAGATAAACTTGAATTATTGGAAAAAATATGGAATGAAAACCCGAATATAACAAATACTAAACTACGACAATTAAGTGGGATAGGAGCAGTGCTTGTCAATGAGTTTGTAAAGCAGAAGAAGGAAAAGCCAGAAGAAGAGAAACAACCAGAATATCTCCAACATGTTGGAGATAAGGAAGTGAAGCAACCATTAAGAAGAAGTGCGAGAATTAAAAAGAAGGCTAATACTTAACCACAATCAATGGGGGCACTCTGTATTGCTTCCTGTATTTACTCTCCCACCTGAAACATGCAACGGAGCATATGGTGAACCATTCTATGTAATCCACACTATCAACATTTACGGCGATTATAGGCGGATGTGATTGAAATGTGGGTGCCAGTCCGCATATATCACAAGTCCCTTTGTTGATATTTTTTATGTTTTCCAAATAGACAAAGGTTTTAATGTGGCCAACGATATCCGCGGGCAATTCTTTAATAATAACTGACATGTTTTATATAAAATATAAAAACCTTTTTATATTATGATATAAAATGAACCTTTTTGGTCAAAGCACGAATACACCATCGTCATCATCTACATCGTCATCATCTTCTTTATCAATAGATAATATTAAAGACGCATTACCTACAACGGCCTTCGGAGAATTGCGAACGGCCACTTTATCGCCAGTATTGCAAAATGTATTTACATATGGTATTAATACTCGTTTCTTTGACAAAACAGAAACCAACGGCGGGGTGGTATCAACTGCTAATTCAATGGCGGTTTTGACCACATCGGCCTCAGGTAATTCAACCGCACAGATTACGACTATTGAGCGAGCAAAATATAGAAGTGGTATGGGCTTGGTTGCTAGATTTTCCGCATTGTTTCCATCATCTACCACCGCGACTACCTTTAATTGCGATATCGGCATAGGCACACCAGCAGACAATTTATGTTTTAGACAATCAAACTCGGGAATGTCAGTTGTGAGAACAGCGGGGAGTGTTGAAAATGTGGTTAGTCAATATGCGTGGAATGTTGATAAATGTGATAATACGGGAAACTTCCCCACGATTGATTTTACCAAATTGAATGTGTTTGAAATCGTTGTTCAATATCTGGGTAGCGGTCAAATTACATTTAAAATTGAAAACCCGCGCACTGGACGAATGGAAGTAATCCATGCTATTAAATACGCGAGCACTGCTACTACTCCATCATTGGATCAGGCGGCGTTTGCTCTATACGCGAAGGCGTATTCGTCAAGCCTTCAATCCGTTGTAATGAAAACCGCGAGTATGTTTTTGGCAGTTGAGGGGACTATTGACCGCACTATTGCTATAACCAATTCTTATGACAATGTCAAAACTATTGGAACGACGGAGACTTCTATATTTACCCTCCGCAACCGAGCCACATTTAATAGTAAGACGAATTACAATGTTATTTATTTTGAAAATTTGTGTGTGAGCAACACAAGTGACAAAATATGTATAGCAAAGATAACATTAAATGCGACACTTGGAGGCACTCCGTCATATTCCAATTATGATACCAACACATCAATAGTGGAAGTAGATACAGCAGGAACTACCCGCACTGGCGGAAACATAGTATTAACATATATATTATCTGTAGGTGCTTCTATTTACATTGATTTGTCTCGCTATAACCTAAAAATTGGAACGGGTAAGACATTGACTGTGTCAGCATCTCTAGTGGCAGGAACAGGTGCGAGCATTTACGCTTCATTAAATTGGATTGAAGACCAAATTTAAACAAAAAAAAATACACACTTTCAAAAATACAGGCTTTCAAACTTTTTTTCTATCTCTACTGCTAGATTGTTAATATTTGTTTTTTTTGTCATTTCCTCAACAGTTGGTGCATGGTATTTCCTTAAATACCGATAAAACTGATCCATATTAGTCCCGCACTGGATTATATCTTTTTTTTGTTTCAAACGGCACTCGTTGACAGCCGTTATCAACTTAAACAATTTATCTATATTGTCCAAAAATATCATATATATAATAAGGGAAATTATAGTCCAAATGTAAATAAACCGATAGGATTAAGCATGATACACCTTGAGAAGAATTGAAACCTCAAAGTTCAAAGGAACCTCCAAAACTTCACCGCCCGCATTTCTAATTACAATATCAATAGACCTTAAACTTTTCGTTGTATTAAATGGCACATAATCGGCGACATCATTAGAACTCTCAAAGTAGCACTGGACTCCATACGGCTTATCTAAATTACATTTACCGACCACAGAGAAATTACCATTTGCTTCAACTAAACCAGACTGATTTAAAGCACGGCTATGAACATAAACGGCCGTTTCACCAATTAGATTGACTGTAGACTGCATCGTGCTACTCGCCGCCGCCGAGATATCGGCAGTTAGTCCTATCTTATCGCTAATAGTGCTGTTAACATAATCAAAACTATACGTATCACCAGTGAAAGCGAAATTCAATTTATTAACGGAGTTCAAAGTTATAACTACGGAGTTAGGGGTAATTGCTGAATTAATCGCAGTTTGAACAGCGGTAATAAATGTATCAATGGTGTATTGATTTGCTGTTACGATTGCCGTTTTTGTAGCCGATCCAGTTGTTTTAATCAATGTGAGAGTGTTGGCATAACTCGGTATGTTTGGGAAAACATTTGGGATAGAGATACTTTTAACGACATAAGCACTGATTATTCAATATTACGACCAGTTGCTGGTAAATCAACGACGAAACGGCCATTGTGAGTAGAAGCGGATTTGGATTCTGTTTTATCGCTTGCGGAGACACGAAGGAGGAAATTTTTGCGGGTGCGCTTTTCGTCTTCAAGATTGGAGATAGTAAAAGACATTGCTATATTATAAATGATATATTATTCTAATTTTTAATTTTTTTATTGTTTTACGACACAGCGAGACTGATAGATAGACGCAACTTTGACATATTTCAACCAAGCAGTGATGGTGCAATTAGTATCATAATTGGATGCATAACGAAGAGTGACTTCCGCAGTTCGTGAGTTATTAACCGCAATCCCAGATGCTCCAATGTGTGGCGATTGGTTGAGTGTCTGGATAATGGTAGCAAATCCCGAGTTAGATGTAAGTCCTGTTTTACCCGAAGTAGAATACCACCCGCGGAAGTTTTCAAGAGAAACAGACGAAGACATGTAAGCATCACGAATACCCATAGTCGCTTGGAGATTATTAATATACAATTCCGCGCATCCTCGTTGAACGGAGGCAAGATCATCTGTGCTTCCTCCTAGTTCCATCTTCTGTTGTGGAGCATACCAATCACCAATACGACACTGATATTGTCTGTAAGGCATTTGAGTAGTTCCCAAGTTGTCAATATCAGCACTTTCGGTAAGCACATTCTGAGTAACAATATACAAGCACTGAGCACGAGCAACGGCTTTATTCACTTGGAGATTAAAATCATCGGAGACCCCCGGATTTGCCTTTTGATTGTAATATGTTTCATAAGTGTATGGGAGCCCATCCTTGCTCCCCATCTGCTCCATAACATTTCTCTGGACGGCGGGAGCAAGAGAGAATGTCTCCAACATAACAACTGGATTTGATACGCTGTATTTCAAATTAGTAGTAGTAAATACAGTCGGAATCGCACCATTAGAGGTTCCAATGATAGTCAATGCTTCATTTACTGGTGCAAATGTCAAACGAAGTCTCATACCACTAATCAGAGAAGGAGGAATGAGAGTTTCTTCATTAAACACTCCCGAGAAGTAATGAAGAGGAATACAAACCCTCAATAAATTACCAGTCGCAACACTACCAGCAGTGGGGACATTAAGTGCAAAATCAGTAACCGAAGTGTCGGTAACATTAGCATTAACACTGAGTGGTTCCCGTTGTCCCGCCATCTGTGCCTGTCGGCGGTAATCAAAAGGATAATGCTAAGGGAGAATATTTCGCACCATCTTGTTCAAATCTTCAATTCGTTCAAGTTCGCTACCATCCTTACTTTCCAACAAAAATCTTTCAAAAATAGCGGTAGCGGGAGTGTTTTGGAAACCAAGAGCACAAGCAACACCATCTTTCCATCAGTGGCCACCAATCCTTCGGCCATAATGTCAAATGACAAATAGCAATTCTTTCCATAAACAAAATCAGTGCTCGCCTGTAATGTAAAAATCATTTCAGTTCCAGAATCACTGGCATACTTTTGCTGATCGGCGAAGTTCTTCTTAAAGATACTTCCCTGTTCAGTGAGCGCCAGACTTGCTGGCAACTCATATCTGAGGTTGTTGAGTGTCATCAACTCCTCAGTAACTTCAATCTCCTTTCTTTCCATTTTTTTGTGTGGTTGTGGGATTGTAAATTCGCGATACTACTATACTAAAAAAATAATAATAGAAATTAAAAATAATTATTTATTCACCTGAAACGGATTGTTTAATAAAATCAACTGAATTTTGTATGTTGTCAAGTCTCGCATCTTGTGGTGAAGTCAATTGAAACTCTCTTGCCTCAGCATTCTCAACTGCTTTCTTTAAATAAGCCAAACTGCTAACAGCGGTGTCCAAATCAACAACATCCGCATTTTCTTTTTTGTCAGAAATGTCTGTTAATGTGTTTTGAATAGTGCTCTTCCCATACGGGACAAGGTCGCCAAATTCGGTTAGTGGCTGATTAACTAATGGGGCGCCATGACTACTCCACAATTCAAACTGGTTTAGTTGAAACCCATCACTTTTTGGTCGGTTTGCTTCGTTAAGTTTGTTGATAAAGCCAATCGGCAAACGATGTAAAGCACTTGAGTTTTTAATCATTATATAATATAAGTTAATTTAATTTAAATCAACTTTAAAATATATTTTATCAATTACCATTAATTATTTTTTTCATAATCTGTAAATTCTGGTGTGTAATTCTTTCCTCTTTCATTTTCTTTAAATCCGCTATGGCTTGATTTACATCAATGTCATTAGTTTCAGTAACCTCCTTAGGTGGTGGCGGAGTTTCCTTAGAAGCATCCTCCATTGCTTCTTTTTTACTTGCGGGTGTTGTGGTAGTTTGTTTCGGCACAGCAACAGGAGTGGGATTGACAGATTTGGGTAAAGATTGTTCAATCTTAAGTGCTGGAGACATCTCAATAGGTTTGGCATTTGGTTTAGGCAATGAAGTTTTTGCGGTTTCTATGTCTGGTATTTTTCTTTTTAATGCTTCATCTGGCATTTGGTCTAGTTGCTGTTCATTGGTCTTACTCCTCTTGCTTACTTTTGGTTTTAATTGACACTTAATCTTGCCACTCTCAATATCCGCTTCTATCGTCTTTACTGCTAAGTATTCGGGCGATCCCTTACGAATTGTTACGAATTTTCCTTGCGCATTTTGTTTATACCAAATAGCAATTGCTTGTTGATAGCAAGTCTTGTATAATTTAGTTGTTTCCGTCATGACATATATTATGGAGAAAAAAAAAACCATTTAATTTAATTTTTTTTTACAGGTTTGTCATATCTCTATCCTTATTTAATCGCAATATAGTAGAGAAATTCTTTCTAAACTGGGTCGTTCTATCACTAGCCGTATTATTAATTGCTAGAAACGAATAAGGTTCTGCCGTAGCATACTTAACCATATTGTAAAATTCTTTTTTGGTGAGAAAAGGACTTTCATATTCATCTGCCAGTCTGTCAAGTTCGCTCCGCCTTACTCCATTAAAAATAATCATCCAATGGCAATTAATTCTTATTCTTCGCGGGAGTTGTGTATAACTCTGAGTTGCTACCCAGACTGACACTTTAGCATGTGTTGAAGCGAAAAACAACTCGGTAAGCACTTCTGATTTGAGAAAGGTTTTACTCTGTGCTATGTCATCCAATAACAATAATATTTTGGTGCCTTCTTAAACCCTTTAGTTTTAATTAGTTCTTTTTGTTTAGTTAATATTTCGCGCATTAGTTCTGGGCGGTCTTCTTTGATTATGTCTTCTTTTTTTAACTTGAGAGTGTCTTCCAAAATTGGGCATGGACTTAAGCAAAAGACTACTATTCTATCATAAAAACCTTTCAACATGTTCTTTTTGGCGAGTAGATTACAAATCATAACTGATTTACCTCCGCCAGTGCTGGCGCATATAACCATAGTCCCCATTGCTGGCAATATTCCTTCTTTTTGAATAGGGAGCAATTCAACGCTATCTCTTTGTGTTTTAATTGGTTGTATTTCCAAGTCATTGTGAAATTTGGGCGGTTTTTTGCTATCTAACTCTGTTATTACTGGCCTGTCAATAGTAAATTCCTCGTGTGCTTTTTCTATGTTGGTTTTCTCCAGACTCTGCTTCAAAAGTGTTTTTCGTGGCAACTTGTTTGCTATTAATCCTCTACGTATAGATTTAGGCATCTAAAGTTGATTTAATTTATCTTATATTATAAGATATACTATACTATGGGTTTTGGAAATAGTTTGGATTATATCTATAATTATCATATTCGGCACCAAAGGGTTGAGGTGGTGAAGCGTAATTATAGAAATAAGGAGAGTAAGGACTACCAAAAGCATAATTACTTGGAGGATTGACGAGCGGTTTAAAATCCTTTCTTTCTGGACGAGTTTGGACTTGTCGCGGGATTTCAGCGGGGAAGTTTCTGGTCAGTTTTCGTTTCATTTTTGGAAATGCTCTTTTGTCTTTCATTCTGTCTGGATGACTGCTCTATTGTATCTATTCAACATAAAGTGATTATTTGTGTTGCCATAACGTGTGTTATCTAGTGATTCAAAATCATTCTTGGTGTCTAGCATGCGATCGCGTCTTAGTTCGTTGCCTTTAATAAGTGGGTTTGTTTGTGAAGTGCCGATACCTCCATTTTGGTCGCTTGGCATTAGAAAACGAATAAGTGCTAACATATCTTCTCTTTCATCGGCGGGAGTTTTACCCATAAGTTTATCAACCAATTGGTCAATGCTTCTCATGCTATCAACCATGGCTTGATTTGGTGTTGTTGCTGGGTCTGGGTCATCTGAAACTTTGTATTCTTTCATCATTTCTTTGAGTTTTTCATCTTTAACTTTCTCCTCCCAGAATGGGAGCCCCTGTTTTGTTCCACTTTTATAAACACCTCCTTCATACTCTGGTTGTGGATTTGGTGGTGCTGGTGCTTGTGTTGTTTGCGGTGCTGGTGGCATGGTTTGCGGTGCTGGTGGTTGAGTTTGCGGTGCTGGTGGCATGGTTTGCGGTGGCATGGTTTGCGGTTGGCATGGTTTGCGGTGGTTGAGTTGGTATCGGTGTTTGTTTTCTTGGCACGCTCGCATCCCTCAATTCTAAATCTTCTAATTGCTTCATTTGGTCTGGAGTTAATTTACCCCTCACTTCTTCGTAAATTCTCTTATCCAAAATATCATCCGCATCTGCTACGTCTGATATACTAGCACCTTGATTTAGTGCCTGTTTAATGGCCTCTTCCCATCCAACTTTTGGATCGTCATAATTAGAAAGTTTAATTTTCTTTCCAGTCTTCGCTCTCAACGATTTAACAAATCCCTTTAAGTGCCTCGTTTGGGCACCTTTATCATCAAGTATGAGCAAGTTATTGCCCAGTCCAATAGCATCTGCTACTACCATATTGTCTGAGTATGCGATCGGGACTTCAACACTAAGATTTATATCTTTTTCTATACTTGGTGGAATATCTTTTGTATTTATTTTTTCTATAAAATTATTAATTGTAGTTTCATTTGCTGGTGCGATAAGAGAATATCCTTTCACACCATCGGCTTTTTCTTGTGATTTCACCATTTTGTTAAAACCATCAACGAGTTCCGCATATTGTTTATTAAATGTAGCAGGATTTACCACTTTATTTACTTTAAATGTGGCATCCTTGTCAAAACTGCCCACATTTTTCATGATACCACTCATAGACATTAATGTTTTATCTACATCGCCTATGAATCCGTTATACTTCGCATCTGGAGGAGTGGTTTTGATAGTTTTCCAAAACTTCATCGCATCCCAAAAAGATACTCCACCGCGTGCCCTCCCCTGTGCTTCCAAGGCCATTTTAGATATATCCGCTTTTGAAAACCTTGAGTTGTAATTGTCAAAAATACTCTTGGCAACTTCGGCCGTAGCCAAACCATTACTCGTCAGATAATCACTCATATTGGTAATTCTTTCAAAGTATCGTTTATCGGCAAAGTCTTGGACATTCTTATCGCCAGTAGCATACAATAAATCATGTTCAAAAGCAACTAAGTCCAAAGCATCTGCTGGAGAATGTAAGGAAACTTACCGCGAGTTCTATCTTCTAATTGAAGACGGCTTTCCACTCGTGTGCCCCCGCCATTATAATTACTTCCCTCAGTATGAATTCGTTCTTCTTCCAACTTAATAAGAGCATCTGGTTGAGCAGACCATGTTCTATATATTTCTCCAAATACTTTTCCAAGACCGAGAACCGTCATAGTCTCTACGCCTGTTTTAAATGCCTGCCATGCCATCATTGTTGATACCTGTAAGCCTAATCTTCTCAACATATCCTTTAACACATAATCACCTATTCTTTGCTGTCCGCTTGCGATCAGACGAGGATTAGGCGGAGGTAAACCCTGTGGCGCTTCATATTTTGCTAGTGCTTCTAATGTTTCTCTGAGAGCATCTGCTCTTCTTCTTCCAAGTAATCCAACATTCATCGCACGTAGTTGTGGATTGTTGGCAATTAATCTCAATATCTGCCCCCACGCTAGCCTTACCACACCATGTCGCCCAGCACCCGTAGCAAGGTTAAGTAATCTATTAAGTCTGGGGCTCATAATTATCTCCTGAATACTTCTAATAATAGCATTAACAAATCTTTCTACACTTCGGGGGTCATTACCTATTCGTGGCACAAGCATCTTGTGTTCGTCGCCTACCTGTGCTTCTATTGAAGCATCATCTGGGTGTTTTCTCTCCCACTCTTCTCGGTTTTCTTTCCATTCTTTGTAATCTTGCTCCGCTTGCTTTCTATCCTCTCTTCGTATTGGACGAGTTTTGTCTTTGTTGCCTTTGTTTTTCATATATGTTAAGCCCCTATCAGTTAATTGTTTTAGTTCTTCTTCTCTGTATCCTTGTTTCACCAATTGCGCTATATCTCGCTTCATTTGCTGGATATTGTCTTCTATGTGCATTATATCATATTTATCGGTAGCCATTGCCAATTTTCGCATTTCAATCATTTGTTCGTTCATAGGAGCAGTTCCGTGTTTTCTTTCAAATTCTTTCATATCAACACCATCGTCTTGAAGGTGTGCTTTCATTTCGTCGTAATTCATGTTTGCATAAATTGCTTGTTTATTGTCCAAGGCACTAATCCTGTCTTTTAAATCTTCCATAGTATTCCCCCTCTTTGTTGAAGCATCCAATAATCTATCCGTTCTAAGCATCTCATAGGCCTGATTACGGATACCTTCACGAATTCCTTCAGCCCATCCAGTGTCGTCTCCTTCATTCAACAAAAACTTATGTTCCCGTTTAATTTTGCCATAGTATGCGAAAAATGGTTTTTCGTGTGGCATTTTTTATATCCGCTATTATATATCATGGAAAATAAAAAAGAAAAAAGCAAGGACGAGCAACAACTTGAAGAGTTGGAAAAACTCGGCAAAGAGATAGACAACATCCGCATCACTCAGAACTTGGTGAATAGAAACCCCAACATTTTTAGAAAACCTGAAAATATACTTTACCGCTTACCGCTATCAGATAAGCAACGAGAGGTGATTTATAATAATATAATTAAACAGGAAGGTAAAGCGGGCTAAGTATATAATGTTATTAATATTGCTTTTTGTGTGCTCGGTTATGTCGCGGACTGCCTGCGACTTTTACTCGCGGATAAGTGAAAAAAAGAATATAAGTTGTGTTTATTGTATTCAAAAAGGTATAGATACAGGGTTTAAGTGTGTTTTTATAAATGATGGAAATAATATGTGTCGTAGTTTTGATGAGGCACTGCCGTTAATGTGTGATGGTGATAATAGATGGTATATGACACATATATACGAATGTGGTAATTTATGATTTAAAGATAGCGATAATAAACGATATAAAAGGATGCCAGATTATAAACAAGGTAAAATATATGCGATTAGGTCATATCAAACGGATCGGGTGTATATTGGTTCAACAACTCAACCATTATACAAAAGACTTTATGCACATAAAATCCATTACAAAAAATGGATGAACGGCACTTATAATTATGTATCATCATTTGAAATCGTGAAACATGATGATGCCTTTGTTGAATTAGTTGAAGAATATCCATGTGAAAATAAAATGCAATTGGATAGGCGGGAAGGCGAATGTATTAGAAATGGTAATTGTGTTAATAAAATAATTGCAGGAAGAACTCAAAAAGAATATATAAAACAAAACAGAGAGCAACTAGCAGAAAGAAAAAGGGAATATTACGAAGCAAATAAAAAAAGTATTATTGAAAAGCATAAGGAATATTACAAAGCAAATAAAAAAAGTATTATTGAAAAGAATAAAGAATATTATGAAATCAATAAAGAACACATAACGGAAAAACGAAAAAAATATAGAGAAGCAAATAAGGAAAGTATCATTGAAATAAATAAAAAATATTATGAAAAAAATAAGTTGCATCGATCAACATTAATTGAATGTGAATGCGGGAGAATTATTAGAAAAAATAGTGTTTATCAACATCTTGAAAGTCAAATACACTACGACAATATGCTCGGTTTATCTGCTTTCGGTCTTTAATTCAATTTCGGTGAAGGACATATTATCCCTAAGCACAACGAAAGAATAGAGACATAGGTGTTAGAATTCGCACAACTAATTGTCGGGTCGCTTAATCTAACAATACAAAGGATTATAACACCAACCAATATTGCTATTTGGGTTGAATATCTGATTAATCTCGCATCTGTCCTTTCTTTGAAACAACAACATCGCCACTCGTCTTCTAACTCATGTGTTATTTTTTTTTCTTCGTTCTTTAGTTCCGCGGAGATAACACGAGACTTTAATTCTGGTGTTAGTTCGCCATCCGCTATATCAATAATATGTGGCGATATATGAAGTCGCGTATTATTTGACATTATGAATAACTGCCACTCTGATTTCGGCTAGTTGCTTAGATAGATCTTCTATAACAAGCAAGAGATTATTATTTTGTTTTTCTAAATTATCTACCCTATCTCGGACATGTCCGAGATTATCTGATAATTGTTGAACGGCCTTAATTAACGGGGCAATAAACTCGGAATAACCTATGCCATAACCGACATCACCACTATCAATACATTTAACATCTTCTGGATTAACACTCACACCTTTCAATTCGTATTCCGCTCTTTGCTTTGGGCAGGGAACCATAATTGTTTCTTTTATAAAACCGCCAAAATCTAACATATCCATTTCTGTTAGTATTTCTTCTAATTCCTGTGCTATTAAGCCAGTCCTACATTTCTTTTTGTCGTCAATCATACGATAGCAGACTGGATTTAACTTATTAATAAAATCTAAGCCTAAACATTCCTTTATATCTTCTTTTTTTCTCCTGTCTGAATATTGAATTGGATTAGACAATACCCATAATTGCCCATCACTCCCTCTCAAAGACATTAAAGCAGTATTTGAATTATTCTCCCATATGAACCCACTCGTTGAAGAACCATTTAATCTAAATCTAATAGAATAAGAAGTTAATCCTCCACCTCCTCCTGCTGGTGCTGTTCCTCCACTTAATGATTTGTTTGCCCCAGACTGGCTCATATAAATCCCCCAGTTTGAATCTCCAATGTCCCATACAAATATTCCTCTCGCATTTGTCCCGTCTGTTTGCCCTTGAATTGCTATTTTTGCCCCATTAGTTGATGCTGATGCCGTTGTTAGTGTGCCTGTGTATGTAATTCCCGCATTTGCCGTTATTAATCCGCTCGCCGTTAATGTTGTTGTTGATATACCCGCATTTGCCGTTATTAATCCACTCGCAGTGATCGTAGTTGTTGATACACCAGCACTAGCCGTCATTAATCCTTTTGTCCATAAAGTCCCGTTTGCCCCGTTTAATGACATTAACAATTGTTCGGAAGAGTTCTCCCATATAAAACCATCGGTTGAAACATTGCTAACTCTAAATCTAACGGCGAAAGAAGTAAAATCATTGCCTGCAACGGCTGATGCCACTCCACCTGCTAGAGATTTATTGGCTCCAGATTGTGCCATATAAATACCATAATTTGTATTGCCAGTGTCCCACAAAAATATTCCGCGTGTATTACCTCCATTAGTATTTCCTTGTATAACTATGCTTGAACCTCCTGTCGCTGTTAGTAGGCCACTCGCGGTTGCCGTTGTTGTTGATATACCCGCATTTGCCGTTATTAATCCACTCGCGGTTGCTGTTGTTGTTGATATACCCGCGGTTGAAGTAATTGTTGTTCCCGTTATTGTTCCTCCATTTGTTATATTGTTTGAGTTCATATCTAAGGCTCCATAAAACCGCATACCGCCAGCATTGTTAAAACGGACAATGTCAGACGAAGCACTTTTATTATCCAAAAGTTTTGAAATATAAAGTCCCGCCCCTTTTACATCAGATGCTACATTCGTAAATACATAACCTCGTTGGTTCGTGGTTCCGCTTGTAGCAGTATTTAGAGTAAATAAGAAATACTGATAATCTCCTGATGTCTGTGAAAAGAATATATCACCTCCATTTTGGTTTAATATCCTCGCCCCATTATATGTTATATTTCCACCATTAGTGATAGTTTGATTATTAAAATCAGCATTGTTCGTTAAAGTTAGATATTTTATCGTAGTGCTCGCCCCGTTGAATGTTTTACTTCCTGTTATGGTTTGGTCTGTTGTTAGTTTTACATTTTGTCCGTCCAATGTGTCCGCATACCCTTTTGTCGCTCCGTCTGTTGATAATGTCGGAGTTCCAAGGTTCGCTATTTTGCTACTATTACAATCTAACCCCGAAGCATTTACCCAACCGACTATCGTCCCGTCAATAATAAAACTTATTTTTTTCGCAGAAATTTCAAAGTTGTAATATGTTGCAGTTTTCATATCCAAACTAGCAATTGACCCGATATTACTGGTAGAATTGAAAACGATAAATGTGCCCTTTGTTGTTGAATTGATTGAATTTCCAGTTATTTCCACACCACTACTATATGTCTTAATTCCTGCTATGGTTTGGTTTCCTGTTAGTTTCACATTTTGCCCGTCTAATGTATCCACATAACTTTTATTTGCTCCGTCCGTTGTTGCTGATGGTGTGGCTAAGTTTGTTATTTTTCTATTGTTTAAAGATAGTGTCGTGCCCGTTGCTGTCGCGATTACATTATCACCCGCATATAAATCAACATATGACCCCGTTATTTGTATCGGATACCAAGTCGCTGTTGCTGTCTTTTGTGCGGCAATCATTCCTATTTTTGTATCAAAGGCTATGCCAATGCCGTCAAAAGTAGTAGGGTTGGACGAACCATTTACTTCCAAAGTTGAAGTAAATTTTTTATTCCCTGCTATGGTTTGGTCTCCTGTTAGTTTAACCACCGAAGTGTCAAGAGTAGAAACATCAATACCATCAACCAAATTCACATTTGTTATGCTTTGGCTTTTCATATCAATACCCGCACTAGCATTTATTATGTTGCTGAATGTTTTGGTTCCTGCTATAGTTTGGTCTCCTGTTAGTTTAACGACCGAAGTATCAAGAGCAGAAACATCAACACCATCAACATTACCAACATTTGTAATAGCAAAACCACCCATATTTAAACTACCCGTCATAGCCGTTGTTCCGTCCTTTGCCAGTTTAGTATCAGTGTAAGCCTTCGTTGAAGCATCGCCGTCATAGAATGGTGCGGGCAATCCGCTGATTGCTGTCGTGCTGTTAAAATTTAAAACATTATTTGTCAATGTCATTCCACCCCCTGTTGTTGGAGCAAAAAGTATGGACGAGCCGACAATAGTTAGTGGATAGCCCGTTGCTCCACCAGCATCCGACGAATAAATAGAACCCATATTATTGTTGTAATTAAAGAATAACTTGCCAGTGTTTAATGGATTTGAGTCTTTTACGGCCACATAAGTAGTAAATGTTTTATTCCCTGTTATGGTTTGGTCTCCCGTTAGTTTAACGACTGCGGTATCAAGAGCCGAAACATCAATACCATCAACCAAATTTACATTTGTTATACTTTGGCTTTTCATATCAATCCCCGCACTAGCATTTATTATACTGCTAAATGTCTTAATTCCTGCTATGGTTTGGTCTCCCGTTAGTTTAACCACAGCACTATCAAGAGCCGAAACATCAATACCATCAACATTACCGACATTTACTATATTAAAACTTCCCATATTCAAATCTCCAAACATCATAGTGAGCCCATCCAATCTAAGAAAAGGCGAGTTTGTATTGCGCCATTGTCCTGTGCTATAAATGAGTAGTTGGTTATTTGTGGGTGTGCCTGTTATGACTACATCCGTTAATTTATCCATTTCAAAGTCGCTTATATAACTTGAAGTCAATGTAGCAAATGAAATATTGCCGAGCCCGTCCGTTTTTAATATTTGATTAGCCGTGCCGTCCGCTATTGGTAAGTCGTATTCGTTATTAATTGACACATAACCAGTATCAGATATCAACAAAGAAGAGTTATTATTTTTTGACGATATGGTTATGTCGTCTGTCCTTGCTTGTATTGAGTTTGCTTCAATATGGTCGCCATATAATACACCATCAACTTCTAAATCCTCGTCTATTATCACAGAGCCGTAATAGTGATATGCCCACGGATTGCCTAAATGGTTCATATTTAAATTCTATTATTTTATAATAAATCTTATAATATAAGATAGATATATATTTAGTCTTAAAAAAATGAATATATTTGGCCGTTCGCAAGAGCAACAATCTATTGACACAAAAACAATCGCGGTCGTGGCTACCCCGACATTAACAAGAAACATTCAAAATGCGTATGTTGGTCTTGACCTTAGGTCATGGATGACGAGTTCAACATTTACAACACTCTGCACGGGCGGATATGGTAGCAAAACAATATCAAGTTTAGGATATGGTTATTTTGTTAATGTAGCATTTCGTGGTTCATTGAATTTACCCGCTCCGACTGGCATAGCAACATTCCAATTTTGGTTTCATATCACAGATGGCACGAATACATATGATTATTATACCGAAGTGCTAAATTATACGACCGCCATTGATCATAAGTCTTTTGATTGTGTGTGGCTAATCCAAAGATACGGAGTTCAAATGAATTTAACGTGGCAAATGACTTGTCCAAACCCGTCTGACACTACCAACAACCGCACTATACGAATTGTAGATAATACAACAAATGATGCTCTGGTAACGTATGCGACTGGCGCACCATTAACCATAGAAGTGTATTATAAATCAGCATCTGCGGAGCCTGTATCTTTCAAACCATCATATTTTAATATTGATGTAATGCGCGACATAGCACTAACTGCCTCTTACACATGAAACCTGTCATACATATCCTTTAGTGTCGTGAGTTTGCCCTCGTGTTGAGATAAGACATCGCGGAAAAACGTCTTATAATCTAACTTACCATATTTAAGAGTGGGGCGTTGCTCTGGTGGTATGTGTGCGTATCTGCTTTCGTGCCATTTCTTCATATCCTCCTGTAATATGGTGCGGTCTTCAACTTTCATATACAAGAAGTTAAACGGGTCTTTGGATACTTTCAAATGTGCCGTTATTATTTCATAGCAACTATACCCGCCCTCGGGCGGATTCCGCTTTGCTTTAATCGGTGTTTTCTTCTCTTCTTTTGCTTCCGTTTCTTTTTTTGCCAGTTCTTCCCCCACGTTGGCCTTAATTTCCGTAATGCCTGTTTCTACTAAATCCGCCGTTTTGAATGGCACACTCTCTTCCTAAGCTATACTGCTAACTATGTTTTCCAGTGTAGTGGCCGACGGCATTTCTACTTTTACATTGTCGCTAGTATGTTGATCAACATTTGGTTTGTATTGTTCATAAAATGATACAATGTCGGGTTTTGTCCATTTGATAGTCGGTTTCTTAACATTGCTATCAATCTCCCATTTGGCGATCTCGTCCAAATAACTTTGCTTTGTGCTCATACTATATTATTGGTAGAAAAAAAATACCAACTGGTATTATTGTTTATTCATCGTCGTCGTCCTGTGTGCTAAATCGCCATTCTTGGTCTCCGTAAATAGTTCGCCATGTGTTCTGGCATTCTTCCAGAGAGGGTAATTGTATAAATCTTGGTCTCCTTCCACCTATGGTTTTCTTTGTTTCCCTTGCATCGGGGATCAGTTTTTTCATTTGCATCCAGAAACTTGTCTGCGAAGTATGAGGGTCATTAATATTTGATTTATATATGTCATACATTACTTCTTTTGAAACTTCATCTCCTTGAAATATTCAAAGATATTATTGGTGGCGAATATTACTTTCAGCCCTCCGATGTGAAAGAAGTATTGGGAGACTTCAATGCACAACTAGCACGGGCTATAGTCGTATATATGGACGAAATGGTGTGGGGTGGTGATAAGGAACGAGCGGGCACTATTAAGAAAATGGTATCCGAAAATACACTCACTCTCAAACAAAAATATTTACCAAATCTCACATTAGAAAATATCTTCTTCTTGGTGCTTGCTTCTAACGAAGAATGGGTTGTCCCGCAGGAACAACGGAGCAACGATGGCTGGTATTAGAAGTATCGGACGAATTGGCACTAATGAAAGAAACGAAAAAAGAAAAGTGATTGCGGATATTCGTGCAATTGACCGACAGCGACTGGCGAAGTTTCTTGCCGAACGAGACCTTAGCACTTTTAACGATCGCGAGACGATATTAACAGGCGGACTACGACAACAAAAAGTAAAAACATTATCTAAAATGCGGAAGTGGTGGTTAGATTGTTTAAACGATGGCCATATTTCAAGCGGAATGCCAGAAATACAATTTGTCCCCTTACCTGCTCGTTCTGTGCTGGTTAGCACCAAAGATAAATGTAATTTCTCCCACGGCTTTTGGTAAATGTGTGCAAACATATCTAAAACCTTTTTATAGACATTTTGGTCTCCACCGCACCATCTGTTTAAAATATGTTGAAAGAATGGCTCGTTTTTCTCTTCTTCTGGAGTAAATGATTTTACATCGTGCAATGTGTCGGCGGGGACGGCAAATCCTTTGAATAAGTTATAAAACCCTTTTTTGTTGTCATCAAAGTATGCCTTGGGGTCAAAGATAATATCATTTACCTCTCGTCGTTTCGGGTGAGTATTCCACATTTTGTATAAATCAACAACATTCAATGTGGCGGGGTTTTTGCCTAGTGCCATCCAGTCTTCCTTTGAAAGATTAGTCTTTATTCTTTTGTTTTTGAAGAAGGCCTCCATCGCCGTTTCTGTTTTATAACGAAACACCATTTTGTCCCTAGCATCAATGTATTCTTCAATTATGGTTGGCTTTGCCAAGTTAGCAAAACAATATGATTTGTTCATCCATGCCAAAGCGGTTTCTAGAAAATCTTTGAATTTTTCAATCGTCTTACACTCACTGCCAAGTCGCCGTAAGTCATCAATAGTGTTGATATCGTGAGCAATTGCGGGAGTAAATTCATGAATTCGCACACCTTTACCTTCACAACCCGTATCATGTGAGTAGAAATAAAGCCCGTCTCGTTTCCACACAACATAGCAGTTGTCGCTTTGGTTCTCCTCGCCATTTATGATACATTTTCTCACTCCTTTCGTTTTTAAAACAAACATTCGTTACTTTTGCTCTTTTATCTCCACATTAGCCACTTTGCTGAGTATGATTTGTTCAACTTCGGCAATAGTTATGTGCTGGTATCGTCGCAGAGAAGTGTATTCGGGCAGTTTAACACTATAATATGAGGTTTCGTCGGGTCGCATGATTAAGTAATCATCAATATCCACATCTTGCAATAGTTTCAATGTATTGGTTTTTGGTATATAAGAGTATGGAAGCAACACACGGCTACTCCCGTCTTTGTGAGAGTAAATGGTGCGAAATGCTCGGTTCTTGTTATACACGGAGATATCCAGAATGGTTCGCAGTTCAATTTTTTTATCCTGTCGTTCAAAGGTAAAGCAGAGGTCAGTGTAATTTTTTTCAATAATGGTTTCAACGAATTTCCAAAATTCTTTTTGTGTGTCGCAGTTGGCAAATACGAAGCCGTTGTCATATGAAAAGTGGCACGACATCTTATCACCCTTGCAAGCATCCAAGTATTTGGCCTTTTTCGGGTTGTATTTCATACCAAGTAGTTGAAATATATTTTCCATTAAATCGTTCCATCGTTCATACATCTTCTCTCGCGAGATACTCAAGTTATCGCCGTCCAAATCGGCAAACATTCGCTGTGGCTTACCATCCATCAACACTTCGTAAAATTGTTTTTGTTCTTCGGGGTTTTTTTCAATCAATTCAATAAAGTCTTCTTGGTTTGGTAAAGTAGTAAATTGTTTGTTGCCCCATTTGATAAGGATTTCGGCCGTTTTGCCCTCCAGTGCTTCTTCCTGTTTCCAGTGCCAGTTGCCATTGTCCAACATAGGGGCGGTCATTGTATATCAGTGGTCAGATTTTTTTATAGAAAAATAATTAAATTGTTCTATATATCTATATCCATATGTTATCTTATCCTTAGATGAAATTAAAATATTCTATATATACTTACCGCAACCAAAAGTGAGTGTTGTTTCGTATTTTATTGTAGCAGTCGCAAGGTTCATATCCTCTGTAAGCATTACAAAAGGTGCATTGGTAAAAGGCCTTTCGCATGCATGTCGTGTGGTAGTATTTGTCCTTGTTCGGGTATCGTGCTATTATATTTTTTGAAATCGCCCTTTTACTTTCGCAGTGGCTACAAAATTTAACATTGGGGTCGTTAAGTCTAACTAGCAACGACAACTCTTTATTCATTTCGCGATTGTTAAACCGCTTGACACAATGTGATCTAATCATCTCAGCACCACTGGTTCTGTGCTTGATTATGAAGTTCTTTGTAATTATGTGCCCACAGCAACAATAACTTTCCGTGCCACCTTCTAGCATATGTGCCACCTGCCAGTCTTTAGTTTCCCATCGGCCGTCGGGGGCAACAAAACGGACAGCATTGATTAAATTTAAAAAATAATTTCCCTCCGTGTAATCAATGTGCAATTGTAAATCTTCGTGTGCCCAGTATGGGCGTGTCATCAGCAGTCTAGTGTCCATAGTATATCTACCATGATATACTTATATATAAAATAATTTATATATTTACCGCCAGACTATCCCGCAATCGTCTCAAACTTATCAATTCTTCCTTTTGTTTTTCGTATCGCTCCTTCCGCTGTGCCTTAATTTTTTCCTTATTTTTGTAGTAGTAAGCCTTGGCATTTGCTCGGTTCTTATCGGGGTGTGCCTTCAAGTAAGCACTCGCCCTTTCCCTCCTTATTAATACCCGTTCGTCGGGCGTGTTATATTTCTTTTGTCTCGGCATGTTATATATATAATTATATTGTTTTAATTATTTAAATCAAAATTGTTTGTGTGGATTTCCACTGGATTTCCATCACCACACGTTGGCTAAAGGTCGGACGACTGCGAGAGAGGGCAGAGGGAGATTTATTAAAATTCATCTTCCTGCCCCCTGTCCGCCCTTTGGCCTTGGGAGCCGAAAACCCTTTTATATAGGCTATACTATTTTAGTAGAGACTATATTTTTTTTTTTATTTTTCTTATATTAATATAAGGTTGTGTCCAAGTAAAAAAAGTATTAATAGTAAGAATAATAATATATAAAATCCTTTAAAAAAACATAATAAAAAGTGTCCGAGGTCTTAAAACTGAAGTCGGACACGGCCAACGTGGGGGATTGGACACTATGTAGGAAGCGGTATTTAATAAAAACTCTCTCTCCCGTGCTTATACATGAAGTGGTATATAGTATATTTATGTTAAACATAAGCGGTATATAGTATATACAATGGATACCGACATTAAGGAAGAATTGAAATTCTTAATGAATGCACCCGATACAAAACAGCAACGATACAGAAAAAAGTATAAGGAGAAACATCCAGAGAAAATAAAAGAAAAACAAAAGAGGTATGTGGAGAAGAATAGAGATAAAATAAATGAATACCGAAGGGAATATTACAAGAGAAATAAAGACAAAATACAGCAACAACAAAGGAAATATTTAGACAGCAATAGAGCAATAATAAATGAATACAGAAGGGAATATTACAAAAAGAAACATGGTGTGAGCAATGTGTTAGCCAGCACTAATCCTGACATTGAATACTTAAAGACACTTGATTTTTAACTTAATAACCCCCCAACCCCCCGTTTCAACTTCGTTGAAACCCGCCCCCCTTCCCCCCTATGACCATTTATGTATATACGGCTGTCTATCCGCAAAGTATAAAACAAGCCTTAAAAAGTAGAAAACCAACATTAGACATATAAAAAAAGTGTCCAACCCTTGTAAAAACCGACGAAGGTTTTCCAAAAATCAACCAACTAAGCACATTTAGAAAGAATTAAGACATATTAAGCACATAGTCCATATAAACTTTGTTTATATATATTTTTATGTAGTAAAAATATGGACTATGTGCTTAATATGTCTTAATTCTTTCTAAATGTGCTTAGTTGGTTGATTTTTGGAAAACCTTCGTCGGTTTTTACAAGGGTTGGACACTTTTTTAATATGTCTAATGTTGGTTTTCTACTTTTTTAAGGCTTGTTTTATACTTTGCGGATAGACAACCGTATATACATAAATGGTCATATATATATATATATATATATATATAAGATTAATCTGTTATGAAGTCAAAGTAAAGTTCTAGTTCAGTGAGGAACGAAAAAAAAAAAAAAAAAAAAAAAAAAAAAAAAAAAAAAGAAAAGAAATATATATAATATAATATAATATAATATATATATATGTATATATATGTTGAAAGAGTTTATTCTCACTCAGTACTATATATATACATATATATATATATTATATATATATATATATGTTGAAAGTGTTATAGTCTCACTCAGTACTATATATAACGGTGGCACTTGCAAAAGCTGGTAGACACGAGGTGACTCCCCAAGGGGGTTTGGCCAACCACACTCCGGCTTAGGATGTGATCAACGCTGAACTTGTCCCACACTCAAGTATCATCTGATGATGAGGTGTCCAACGCCCTCTTTAGGCCCGTAGGCAGTGTCAGGATTCTTGCATCCTTAAGAGATATGCTTTGAGTTCCTTTTTGAGTTCTGCTTTGTATAAGATATCTCTTAGGTGCTCTGGCAGCTTATCCCATTGTGCTTGTGCTGCTCTGCTGTATTGACCCGTCGTTGAGTCGTTGTACATGTGTTTCTTTGATGACCGCCTAGTGTTGTAGTTATGAACAGCTGTGATTGGTCGGATATTGTTGTAGTGAAGGGGAAAAGCCTTGAAGGCTGGGTAAATAAGGGAGTGTGCATCCATGCATACGCTATATTTATACATGTTAAGTATGTTGAGTAAGCGTAGTTTGGCAAAAAGAGGCTTGGTAGGTGTTCTCCATGATTTGAGACATATCAGACGGACTATACGTTTTTGGATGATAATGAGTGGATGTATAATGGTGTTGTAGTCATCAGATCCCCATATAGAGATACCATACATGAGTAGGGGGTATACATGTGCATAGTAAAGTTGGAGGAGGATGTGAGTGGGAAGTAGGCTGTTCACATAACGAAACATTTGGACGAATGGTTGAAGGCGGAATATAATAGATTGTATGTTCACGGAAGGACAGGTTGTCTTGGATGATTGTACCTAATACTTTTACCTTTCGTTCTTGTTGGAGCCTCTTGCCGTCGATAGTCAAGTCGAGCTGCACCTTCTGTTCATGCTTGTGGAAGATAGTGTAGGTGGTTTTGGTGGGGTTGGGTACTAGGTTATGTCTGTAGAAATAGTGGACAAGGTTCGTTGTATCAGTTTGTGCTTGCTCTTGGAGTTGTTCTTTATTCTTAGCAGCAATGATAAGTGTGGTGTCATCTGCGTATGCAAAGACTGTCCCGTGTGTTAGTGAAAGTATAATATCATTGATGTATAGAATGAAGAGCGTTGTTGAGAGTGTGCTACCTTGCGGGATCCCATGTGTGATCTTGCGTGGATAAGAACGAGCATATTGGGTAAATACTGTTTGGTATCGTTTTGTGAGGTATGATTTAAAAAAGGTAGTGGTGTTATCGCTAAAATTTATATTATTTCGTAGTTTATGGATGACCGTTTCATGATCGATAGTGTCATAGGCTTTCGATAGGTCAATAAATAGAGCAAGTACATACCTATTGGGCCTTTGAGGTTTTGGATGTGATTTAAGATGGTTTGTGTAGTGATTGTCGTGTTCGAATGTGGTCGGAAGGCGTATTGAGCTCGGGAGAGGATGTCGTACCTGGTAAGGTGGGTCATCAGTTGCTTGTTGAGTATAGTGTCAAAGACCTTAGCAATAATCGGCAGTAGCGAGATAGGTCTGTAATTCTCAGGCAGCGTTCTATCTTTAGCTTTACATATTTCAATAACTTTAGTTATTTTTAGTGCATCAGGGTATTGGTTATGTTCTATACCTTTATTAAAGAGCGTTGTTAATATCGGGGCAATGTACTTTGTAAGGTCTTGCATGATGGCTGGTTTTATTTTGTTTATATCTTCTGCTTTGTTTCTGTTAATTGCTTTCAGTGTATCAAAACATCATCCTGCAAAATGCGTTTGAGTGTAAAGGGAGGCAGTTTTCTCTGTGTTAGGTCTATTTCCTCTTCTCTGACTTTATGTTCTTGGGGATTTGGGCACTGACCTTGGAGCCGACCGTCGTGTAGTGTCTGTTGAGTGCATTGGCAATACCTTTGGGGTCGGTGATTACCTTATCATCTACGCGGAGTTGGGTGGGCGAGGTATTCAGACCTTGTGTCTGTGGGATCAGCTTTCTCAACGCATTCATACCTTTTTTTGGATCGTGACTTAGTTTTTCCATTAAGGTAGTCATGTATGCTTTCTTAGCTTTCTTAATCTCTCTATTAGTTTTATTTCTATGCTTATTATACTTAGTTCTATTACTTTTAACTGGGCATGCTATTTTTATTTCATACAGTTCTCTTTGTTTCTTAATCATAACTCTAATTTCATTAGTGCATCATGGTTTCCATTTTCGTTTCTTTACACGCTTTTCATACTTTTCTACCACTGTCTTAATAGCTGTATGTATTTTATTTATATAATTATTAGGAGTATCGTTATTTAGTTCTGGGTCAAGAACTTGCTTAAGTTCATAAATTATTTCTTCTGTTATTATTTCCTTCTTGTCTTCATATCTCTTATTACTTAGGATTTTATTATTATTTTTCTTATGTGTGATTGGGGTGTGAAAGATAGCATAGATGGGGTGGTGATCAGAGATGCATGTAGGTAAGACATCAGATGTGATATCGCAGGTGAGTGTCGTTAATATAACATCAAGCAATGTATGGCTCTTTGCTTTGCGGGTGGGATTTTTGATTGTGGTGAAGAGGTTGTTGATTGCAAGGAAGTCACATACCTGTTTTGTAAGGCGCAAGAGATCAAGGTTAAGGTCACCAACAATCGTGATGCTGGTGTGTGGGGAGGCAGAGAGGATACCTTGCATGTAGTTTTGGAGCTCTTGGAAGAAAGCGCAGTCGTAGGATTGTGAGAGTGGTCTTTTGTAGATATGGAATATGGTGTGGATTGGATTATTTTTATGTTCTGTGCTGTGTATCTGCATGATTACGCCAGAGGCTTTTGAGATTTTAGATTCAGAGATTGTGATGTGCATATCGTTTTTATAGTAGACCGACACATCTGTGGTATGATAGGATGTGTATGTTGGGATCGGGAAGTGAGTGTGGTGTACCTGGTGTTATTTTGGATTCCGTAAGTGATATAATGTCTGGGATGAAGTGAGTGCAGTCAGGGTTGGATAGATGGTTAAGTAGGGTTTGGTGGCTTCCTGTTATACCACGGATATTTGTATGATATATAGAGAAGTGTTTGTTTATCTTGGGGGGAAGAGATGTGAGGTGTGGGTGTATGATTTGTGCTGGTGGGTGTAATGGTGCATTGTTGCAATTGGGTTGAGTCTGTTCTGGTAGGTGTTCCAGGGGTAGGGGTTGGGCTGTAATAAGGAGCTCATGGCTTACTGCGGTGCCTCACTGGCAGGGAACGTCGAACTGGAACTAGACATGGTTGTATTTCCTGACCTGTTGGTCCTTGGGGAGGCAGATGAGTGGTCTGACTCACAGTTCTTGAAGTGGTTCTTCAAGTACCGAATATGAGTCAAGCGTTGGATCTTAAATCTGTTCTCACTCTCTCGTGGGCGTAGATATATCTCACCATCTGTGGTCCACACTGCTGCCACGAAATTTGGGTAGTCCTTCATGAGTTGCTTTGTGTGGTCAAGGAGTTTGCGTGTTTCAGGTGACAAGCTCTCTTTACACATGATGTGGTAATCTTTACCCGTGTAATTCTGCAAGCGTGGCGTGATTTGCGAGATTTGCTTGTGCTGGGATGCGAAGATTTATCGTACCGGACGAAATTTTTCTTCAGCTGATTACTTGCAAACCGGACTTTTATCGCAGGCGTGGTTTTTGCTGTTTCCGGGTTGTACATCTTTGCTGCATGGTCCGAGATCATTCTTTTGCAAAGTAATATGTCACCATCCTTACAGTCCATACCTTTCGCTTTCATTAAAGCTGTTACTATTTTCTGAGTTTGTTTTTGAGTTTCTTTGGAATCATATGATCATATGGAATTCCGGTGATTATCGCGGTGTCCAAAGATTCGTTGTTTGGGAGTACTACCGGTGGTTCTTCCCTTTTATGTAACGGGAAACTTTCATGCAAATTGCTGTTTGCGAGATTAAAGGGTTGTTTCCAGCTGCCTTGAAGTGTGTTGTTGTTGTTGCTGTGTGATGAGGATGCACTGGAAGATTGCATGGACTGGGGTCTGCTCATGTGTGAGGTGGTGCTGTTGTTGGAGGAAAACCTGTTTCGATCTCGTTCCTCTTTGAGTTCTCTCGTTAGGCTTTCAACTTTTGCCTCACATTGCAGCAGCTTCATGGTCATGTCATGCATTTTTTTTCAGCATTTCATCCATTTTTTCTTCCATCGTTTTGGCGCGTTTCCGTTGCGTCTTGTTTTTCAGTTTCCTCGGTTGTTTTGCTGAGTTTTCCGATTTTTTTTTTCGGTGGATTCAATTCGAGCATATGTTGTTATTGTTGGGATTGTCTGATGTGTATGCTCTTGATGGTGTTGATGGTTTTGCTCTCTTCTGGGAGGACATGATGCTTCTTGAATAATTTCCCGTGAACTACTACTACTTACTACTACTACTACTACTACTACTACTACTACTACTACTACTAGGCCTAGGCCTTCGGTTTAATGAAGTTAACAATTTAACCTCTGGTCTATCCATACAAATCGTTAGCTCAAGAGCTATTGATTTAACTAGATGGTGACCTACGTCTCAAGTTATTAAAGGTAATGAGAAATTATCAAAATATTAAAGTATTAAAATAAAATGACTTAGATTAAAAATATTAAAATAAAATAAAATAATAATAATAATAATAATATAATAATAATAAAATAGTAATAACAATAATAATAAATATATATGGAATTAACAAAAGTAGTATAGGGTCGCACTTCAGGACGGATCTTCAGTGCAGTTTCATCACAGAAACCACACTAATAGCCGTTATTGTGTTTTGAGGCTACCTATTCTCTCTAAGTTCAAAACAACAATTTCATTAAAATCTCTCTTATTACGAATTTCTCTCTGGACTACTTCACACAAAAAGCAGAAAGTTGTCCAGCACAAAAACTTGGATGGTGTAATTTTAGCGACAACGCCTAGGTGTCTGGTGTGGAAGTGTTTTTAACCACACTAAGAGCCGTTATTCATTATTTCGTCTATCTATTTATAACAAATACAGAAAGACAAAAGAAAGAAAAACGGCTACCTGTAAATAATTATTATTTAAAGAAATAAAATAAAGACACATATAGGATGACAAACGAAGACACTCAGAGATTTAGAATGTCCAGAGGTTGTGTTATGGTAAAGAATAACGAAAAGAGGCCAATGGTAAAAGTTCAATGGAGAGAAGGAGGAAAGGTTATGTGTAAGAGTTTTTGCATCGGAAAGAAAAAATCAAAAGAGCAAGCATTGGAAGAAGCAAAGAAGTATCACGAGGAAAATATAATACCTAAATACGAGGAATGGAAAATGAATTACGATAAAGAAACAAGAATAATCAAAAAAGAAAAGAAAAAAATTTGGAAGCATAAAGATTTTAAGTGCGGATGTGGTTCAGAAATTCATAATGGAAACAAAGGGCGACATATGAAGTCTCATAAACATATTTCAGCAACAGAAAAAGAAAAAACCTCCAGTTCCTCCAAGGCCAAGCAAAGAGTATATGGATAGAATAAAGAAAGATGAGGACGACAGATGTAATATGTGTGGATACATGGAACATAACTGCCACTGCGGTTGCGGGTATGGTAAGTATCAGTAATCAAAAAGGTTGCTCTGAGGAAACCACTGAATTTCCATTTAAAGACAAGGAGGGTCCTTATATATAGGGGCACACAAGAGGCCACGAGGGACGACCGA
>WBZZ01006241.1:12500-15000 GCA_019918135.1 Paulinella micropora
CTGTCTGTCTGTCTGTCTGACTGACTGTCTGGCTGTCTGTCTGTCTGTCTGTCTGTCTGTCTGTCTATCTATCTATCTATCTATCTATCTATCTATCTGTTTATCTATCTACCTATCTACCTAGTTACCTACCTATCTATCTACCTACCTACCAATCTGTTTGTCTATCTATTCCTCTCCCCTACCCCTTCCCTCCCTCTCTCTCTCTCTCTCTCTCTCCCCCTCCCTCCCTTCCTTCCTCCCCCCTCCCCCCCCTCTCCCTTCCTCCCCTCCCCTCCTTCCCCAGTTCGTAGAAGAAGGGCACTTGCGGTGGGATTCGCTGGGAGAGTACCTTGCCCTCGCTACCTCCCTGGAAGACCTTGCCGCCAAGACTAACAACGCCAAGGCAAAGCTGCTAAGCGAGACCCTGCTGGAGGCTACGGGCAAAGTACTTGACAACCGGCTCAGTCCGAGCAGAAAGGTCTGCCCTTTGTTTCTGTATTGAGCTACCTTAGTACCCATGTGTAGATCGTTCTCTCTCTCTCTCTCTCTCTCTCTCTCTCTCTCTCTCTCTCTTATACATATATATATATATATACGCACTCACATACAAAACTTGCTATCTGGCTGTATGCGTTGTTTGCCTGTGTGCCGTTTACAGTGTGGTCAGATTGATAACCGAGGCACTACCTTCTACATCGCCTTATTCTGGGCCGAAGCGATGTCCAAACACGACAAAAGCTTCAGTGGTCCTTCCCTTTCCTCCCTTCGCCCCCCCCCTTCCCCTTTCCCTACACAGCTCATGTTCACACTCTATGCCTGTGTCTGTATGTATGTATGTATGTACGTATGTATGCATGTATGTACGTAATGTATGTAATGTATGTCATGCATGTATGTATGTATGTATGTATGTTATATGCATGTACAGAGCTGGCGTTGCAGTTGTCGGAGCACAAGGACGAAATCATGAAGGACTTGATCGACTGTCAAGGAAAGCCTCAGGACATTGGCGGCTACTTCCGGCCGGACTTTGCCAAGACCGACAAGGCCATGCGACCCAGCACAATCCTCAACTCCATCATCGAGAAGTATTGAGAGGCATGAGCCTCATGAGCTATGGCCCGAAGTTGAGGTCCGAGTTTCCAGGTACATTTGCTAGATTTTTATTAGATCATTAAATGTTGAATCCGACCCTCAGTGCGTATCAGTGTTGACACATACCGTCCGAGTAGTGGTTAATGTCGCAAGCGACCCTGGACGTAGACTCTATTAATGTCACTAGCCATTTTTACGCGAGCACCGTAGACTACTGTTGACTGGCACTGCCGTCGAAAACGCAAGTTTCAAAAATAGTTATTTAATAACTGGGGTTTACCGGACGAGTGACCGTGCTCACCCCATTGCATAAGGTTTGTTTAGTACTAGGGCTGGATAGTGAAAGGGCATGTGCTAGGTAAAGGGCAAGGTGTGTATGGTCTGCAGTACGTATGAGCTGTGCTCAAGAATACAGTTTTTGAGGGAGAATTTTGTGTCGCAAGACTGGTTTTGGTTGTGTGTGTTAACGGATGTTGTTGAGTTAAAGTGGAAGGGAAGATAGCAAGGCCAGTGAAAAAATATTAGTTGATATTGATATAATATAGGTAAAAGAGCCTGGGAAATTGCTCGAGAGTTTGACAGAATTTTCGAAGAAATCGAAAAGTTAGGCCTGCCCTGCAGAGATTTCGGTGGCAACGTGGAACAAACTTGAACTGAAGTTGGGACATTTGAAGTTCTCTAGACACTTTATCTTGGACACTGAGTATATTATGATATCAGAGTTTGATCAGTGTCCTTCAGCCTCCGTGTGATCAAAAGACAATTTGGATATTTCGGACGGTGACAAGACTTTAAATAAACCAAAATTCCGAGTTCAAGTTTTCTCAATCTTTTCTCATGAGCGCATCTTTCAGTTTATCTAGGACAGTTCATCGTTTGGACAAGACTTCATACTGATGACGGTCGGACAGTGTCAGGATGGCGGAACAGGTCCGGCGACAGATCAGTTTGCCAAGTGTGGCCCGCCGTTTGACGATGTGGCAGCGCAAAGAAGACATTTACAATAAGACAACGCCGGTATTTCAAAGGCAGTGTTCAGGACTTAAATATTATCGTTGATGATGGGACGGTAACATTCCCATATTCTTGAGAGTCTCATATCCGAAGTTTACCACTCCCATTATTCCTTGCATCTATTTAATATCTTATATATTATATCATGAGTCTCATATATACATATATATTAATATATATAATGATATATATGATATTAATAGCCTCCGTTGACTTCGACAGTCTTGGTTTTTGAATTGACTTGAAGTTGATGGTCGACTTTGACACTTGTATGTATGCCCTCGACTGTAATCGCTTGAAAACAGTCGAAAGTGAAGTTGTGCTACGGTTTGCATTTAGATCCGGTGTTCTTCTACTAGTTGGCTTGAATAGAGACATTTGAACTCGAAATAAATATTTAAAATGAATA
>WBZZ01006241.1:22500-30000 GCA_019918135.1 Paulinella micropora
TTGCCGGAATTAAGCGGCCTAAAACATTCCGGTACAACCCTTAGAGCCTTGGAGCATTCTCAGCCATTCATTTTGGTGCCAGCTAATTTGCGTGGGGTACGTACAATTGACGGGCCGGAGTTCCCGGGGGGAGGCCCCCCCGGACCCCTCCTTCCCCGTCGACAGGGTACGTTCAATTACCGGAGGTACCAGCAGAACGCAAGTGTAAGCTCTGGTGGCACAAAAACCTAAAATCTCTGGTTTTTGTGCCACCCGGCACCCAAACTTTTGGATCTCCGAAGAGAGCTCATCGAGAGGTGTCGAGTACACCAAACATCAGCCTCAAACTCCCTCTGGTGTTTGCAAACGGCGCCTGGTTGCCCAAAACCCTGAAGTTTCTGGTTTTTACGCCACCCGGCACCATAGTTTTTATATTTTCGAAGAGAGCTCATCAAGAAGTGTCAGATACACAAAATATCAGCCGCTAACTCCCTCTGGTGTGCGCAAACGGCGCCTGGTGGCACAAAGACCTCAATTTTCTGGTTTGTGTGCCACCCGCGACCAAAGAAGCGGGTACGCACAATTACAGGGCTGGGGTTCCGGGGGGAGTGCTCCCCGGAACCCCCCCCCCCCCCCCCCCCCCCCCCCTTTCCCGTCGACAGAATACGTTCAAGTGCCGGAGGTACCGGCAAGTACTTCAAAAAAACAAGAAATTTTGTCATTCAGGACACTCCTCCAACGCAAATATTTGCATGAATTCCAAAAAAAAATTATGTCAGCACCAACATCGAGTCTGGAGCTAACCACCCTGTCAATATGAGCTCCCAACTCCTGGTTCACACAAACCATGATTTATGGAGACAGGGGGTGCGAAAATAGGCCAAAAACAAGGAATTTTGCATTCAGGACACTCCCCTAACGCAAACATTTGCGTGAATTCAAAAAAAAATTATATCACATCAACATCGAGTCTGGGGCTAGCCACCCTGCAAATATGAGCTCCCAACTCCTCCTCGTTCCCACAAACCATGATTTATGGGGGCAGGGGTGCGGAAATTCGGGGGGTGGGTGGGTGGGGGGGGGGGGGGTACACAATTTCCATTTCCCCCTCCCCCCAAACCCCCCCACCCCCTACGCTCAACACCTTTCAGGGATAATAATAATAATTCTAATAATAATAATGATAATAATAATAATAATAATAATAATAATAATAATAATACTATATCTGAGGCGTACTGATGCAGCTAATGGCATATCCTCAACGAACATAAGCCTCCAATACCCTTGTTCGAGGTCCTCCACCCCCCCGTGTCAGTCTCTCGCCTGATGATCGGGGCCACCGATGGAGCTCCTGAGGGCAAGACTGCACTAAGCCGAGGTTATTCCGCAGTCCCAGCAACCTCTTGCAAGACGTCACCGAATGTGCAAGTGCATACACCAAGCGCGGTTGCTAGAGCTGCCTCGAAACCCCACCCATAACAATCTGGTGTCTGCTGGGTCCTGGGCTATCAACCAGCATATGCGGAGTTTAAGATCTTTTACGCGCGCAACGACCCTCCTCCCCAGCATCTACCACCAAAGGGTTATGAGTTGGCGTCACAGTTATACGCCTTGAGGCCATTGGGCTGAATAATAATAATAATAATAATAATAATAATAATAATAATAATAATAATAATAGTGCTTCTCTGTCAATGGCTGATGCATTTCTGCACATGCGCCTCCATCGTCTCACCCGTGAGGGGAGTACGAAGAATTGACGATAGGCTCTAATGACACCCCCGCAAGGGCAGTTCCAACACTTCCAGACGGACCGGTATGTTCAATGAAACTACTGGTGGCACCGACGGGAATCGAACTGGCGACAGGGCCCAGATGGTAGAACTTGACCACTGGGCTATCACGGTGTCCAATAATAATAATAATAATAATAATAATAATAATAATAATAATAATAATAATAATAATGTGAAGGTCTTGACCTTATCAAGCCGTGTGTTTGCAGCATTGTCGTAAAAGATTTTTAGTCCATGCTCTCTAGTCAGGTCCTTATACAGCAGCTGGCAGGAGGTGGCCGCCTCTGCCTGGTAGTGCGAGAGAAAGGCGTGATACTTCTTGGGCTTCTGGCCGCGGAGATGGGTCAGACGCGTTTGAATCTCCTTGTTTTCAAGCATATATGCGGCCTTCTCCATTGCGTGTTGTACAAGCTTCGTGGTTCCTTCGCGACCAGAGGTTTTGGTTTCCTCGCGCTCAGAGGTTTTGATTGATTTAACCATGTTTGGCGTTCGCTGTGGCTCTTGTTTCAACTGAGCCCTGTCTGGAGACAGCTTGCTGCTTTCGCTGCTGTCCCGGCCTGGGCTAGCCTGTGTGTTCTGTGTGTTCTGTGTGTTCTGTGTGTTCTGTATGTTCTGTATGTTCTGTGTGTGGAGGCTACGCTGCTGTTGCTCTTGTTCCAGCTGCAAGGAAGCCTGCAGCGCGGCCGCTAGGTCATCGTCCTCCGACCCTCCCTTAACCGCTCCCTCTACAGCCACTTTCGCCGTGTCTGCATCTGCAGTGGCCGTTTGCGGGTAAAAACTTGCCTTGGATGCCTCAAGAGCCGCAGCCAACTCTGCATCTGCATTTATATCTGCAGCAGCCACTTGTGGGTGGGAACTTGCCTTCGATGCCTCAAGAGCCGCAGCCGAATCTACATCTTTTTCTGCAGCAGCAGCCGCATCCTGAGGGGCATCACGCAGTCCCGCAAACAGGCCTACAGTAGCCACTTCTGCAATGGTCCAGACGCTCGCATCTGTGCCTTCAGCATTCAATTCCTCCAGAGCCGCGCTCACTACATCTGCAACAGTCACGTGCGCGGCAGAACTTGCCTTCGATGCCTCAAGAGCCGCAGCCAAGTCTGCATCTGTATCTGCAACAGTTACTTGCGCGCGAGAACTTGCCTTCGACGCCTCGAGAGCCGCAGCTAAATCTGCATCAGTATCGTGTGCGCGGGCCTCTGAAGCTGCAGCCAAGTCTGGGTTGGTGTCTACAGCAGCCACTTGCGGGTGAGAACTTGCCTTTGATGATTTCTCCTCCGAAGGTATTGCTGACGGGGTTGAGAGCATTCCCTCAGCCGCATTGGTCAGCAGTGCGATCATGGCATCGTTTTTGGCCTCCAGTGCGAAGTCCAGGGCGGTCTTGGCACTGCTACGCCGCAACTCCTCAAAGAATCCTGGCCTTCTGGTGCAAGTTAAATTTGCCTTAGCTTGGAGCAAAGCACGCGCAATCCCGGTGTGGCCCACTTTTGCAGCCATCATCAGCGCAGTTCTTTCGCACTTGTCTTTCGCTTCTATGTTCGCCTTGGCTTCGATCAGCTCCTGGACCACTAGATAGATAGATAGATAGATAGATAGATAGATAGATAGATAGATAGATAGATAGATAGATAGATAGATAGATAGATAGATAGATAGATAGATAGATACATAGATAGATAGATACATAGATAGATAGATAGATAGATAGATAGATAGATAGATAGATAGATAGATAGATAGATAGATAGATAGATAGATAGATAGATAGATAGATAGATAGATAGATAGATGGATGGATAGATAGATAGATAGATAGATAGATAGATAGATAGATAGATAGATAGATAGATAGATAGATAGATAGATAGATAGATAGATAGATCGATGCATGGTCGTGCGTACTTATGAAACAAATTTATATGATTACATGTATGTATGTAAGTATGTAACCTGTCAGATGTCGTGTGGATTCTCGGCGATGGTACATAGCGTACTTGACGGCAATCAGCAACGGGCTCATGCCTTGATATTTTTCAGACTGGCTATGCATGTTCACGTCGGCACGGGCAGCAACTAAATATCTAGCGGCCTCCACCTGCCCATGTCTCGCTGTGTATACCAAAGGGGGATCTAGCAGCACGGTATACAGAACACGATCCACCATAGAATCATAGACGCCAATACTGTAGGACGGCTTGGCGTTGACATTTAGGCCAAGCTCCACTAGGCTGCGCAGTGCGTCAACGTGCCCCTCCCGCGCAGCCTTCCGCAGCATCAAGAGTAATCTAGATTTCTCATCATCCTCTTGAATCGAATTCTTGGGTATCTTCTCATTCCAACGTTTTCCTGCGAAGTTTTCAATACGCTTCCCAGAGGCCTGGCCCAACATATTAAAAAATACACACATACATACATACATACATACATACATACATACATACATACATGTATACATAAATACATACATACTTAAACGTCATTTATAAATTTTCTTTGATACCTGTACCAGCAGACGGACCATGGGCTCGTTGTTGTATTCGTCCGCGGCAAAGTCCAAAGCGGTCCAACCCGTGAAAAAGAATTTCATTGCGCCGAGGTCAGCTTTGGCATCAACGAGCATGCGTGCAATAGCCCTATAACACAGAACAGACAGACAAACAGAAGCCTATATAGATAGATAGTTGATAGATAGATAGATAGATAGATAGATAGATAGATAGATAGATAGATAGATAGATAGATAGATACCTATAGATAGATAGTTGATAGATATATAGATAGATAGATAGATAGATAGATAGATAGATAGATAGATAGATAGATAGATAGATAGATAGATAGATAGATAGATAGATACCTACCTACCTCTGCCTACCTACATACCTACAAACATACATACATACATACATAAATACATGCACATACATACATACACTTGTCCGCTCCGCGCTGCAATCATCAACGGCGTCATGCCCTTGAGCAGTTCTCCTTTCTTGGCTACTAGGTTGACCGAGGCCCGTGCTATACACACACAGAAACTTATGTCCGTTCTCCATACCACAGATTGCAATCGAGAGAGAGAGCGAGAGAGAGAGAGAGAGAGAGAGAGAGAGAGAGAGACAGAGAGAGAAAGAGAGACAGAGACAGAGACAAAGAGAGAGAGAGAGAGAGAGAGAGAGAGAGAGAGAGAGAGAGAGAGTTAGACACGTGTTTTGATCTAAAACCGACAACTATGAGCTATGTTTTAAAAAAATCCGAAGCGAAAGGTGTAGATTTATACATTCGAGCAACAGCGCCGCGAACTCAGTATGCCGGCTTGACTCGATGCGGTTGTACGTTCCGCATTCTGCGGCCAACATCAACGGGGAGAGTCCACCGGCGCCCACATCCGAGTCGCTGACATGGCCGTCCACATCCGCACGGGCCGCCAGCAAGGCCCGGCCGACCTATTTGCGCATGGGTAATCAGGTGTCTGTCGGAGCAACGCGCTTGCATGCATACATAGACCGTACCGCTACATGACCGAAGATGGCAGCAGTGGAGAGACACGAGTGTCTCCAGAACTCGCTGGCGTCTTCAAAATTTACCAACGTAACATCATCCACGATGCTGTTCACCTCCGCACGCTGCGCCAGCAGCTCCTGCACAACCTATCACGCGTATATACACGTGTACATAATACATAAATGCATTCATGCATGCATACATACATACATAAATTACATGCATGCGGCATTCATGCATGCATTCCGCATGCATGCATAGATAGATAGATAGATCGATCGATAGATAGATAGATAGATAGATAGATAGATAGATAGATAGATAGATAGATAGATAGATAGATAGATAGATAGAGAGATAGATAGAGAGATAGATAGATAGATAGATAGATAGATAGATAGATAGATAGATAGACAGGACCTCAAGGTTCCCGTCCTCAACCGCCTTATGCAATGCCTTCAACAACTCAGTGCGAGTGGCCTAGACAAAATAATCGTTCGAAAGTCCTTGTTCTGAGTTTTCGAATGATGCTCAGAATGATCCACATCATCACTGCCGACGGAGAAACCAAAGATCAAGGTTGCATGAGTTTTACCACTTGTGTCGAAGCCGTGGGCTGTGACGACTGCTCGAATGGCTGCTTTGAGGAGGAGGAGGAGGAGGAGGAGGAGGAGGAAGAAGAAGAAGAAGAAGAAGAAGAAGAAGAAGAAGAAGAAGAAGAAGAAGAAGAAGAAGAAGAAGAAGAAGAAGAAGAAGGCTTATCTGGTGATTGCTGAAACGGCTGTTCGCACATGCTGCATTGGCTATCGGTAGCTTGATTGATGAATGTACAGCGGGAACACGCCCAGGAGGAGGAAGATAAAGAAGAAGAAGGCTTCTCTGATGGCTGCTCGCACATCCTGCACTGGCTGGAGGCGATTTGATTGCTAAATGTGCAGTGGGGACATATCCAAGAGGAGGGAGAGGAAGATGATGCTGATGCTGATGCTGAAGAAGAAGAAGATGAAGAAGAAGAAGATGAAGAAGAAGAAGATGAAGAAGAAGAAGAAGAAGAAGAAGAAGAAGAAGAAGAAGAAGACTTCTCGAAGGGCTGGTCGCACATGCTGCATTTGCTAGCGTTTGCTTGATTGTGGAATGTGCAGCGCGTGCAGGAAAAGTAGGAAGAGGAAGACGATGATGATGGTGATGATGATAATGTTGATGTTCTTGTTGTTGTTGTTGTTGATGATGATGGTGATGATGTTGTCGATGTTGTTGTTGATGTTGTTGTTGATGCTGTTGTTGATGTTGTTGTTGATGTTGTTGATGATGATGTTGTTGATGTTGTTGTTGATGTTGTTGATGTTGCTTTTTTTGTTGTGCGGCCGCTCGTGAGGTGCCGAACCGCTAGTTTGTACGCTCCAGGTTGGGGAAGGTGATCTAAGGAAACCTCGCTAGCTTCACCTTGCTGGGACAACATGACCGGTTGCTGATTAGGGCTGAGAGAAAATTCAGCACGCAGTTGTTCAGCGAGAGGACAAGCAAGCAAAGGGGCCACCCTCCAGGAAGCAGAATGCGTAGGACCCTCTACGGTGATGGTAGGCGCTGAGCTCGAGGGCCAGCTCTGTGTTTTCTTGTCGGACAGCACGGCATGCATGCACTCATCCAGCACATAGCCAGGCAGAGCAACTGTCGTTCCCCCCTCCAACTTCACCTGACACATTCAAATTCAAGTGTCAAGAATGGTTCAATTTTGATCGCAGCTTTCTCGAGCAAAAGTAGTGTTTATAACAATTCTGAAGACACCAACTGACAACGAGAAGAAATGAGCTGTCAAAAGGCGTGCTCTGAATCGTCGTATTTCAAGGATTAAAAAAAAAAAAATAAAAAAATTTAAAAAAAAAAAAAAAAAGAAAGAAAAGAAGAGAAAGAAAGAAAGAAAGAAAAAAGAAATAAAAAAACTTCAAATGACTTCGAGCTGGATTGTTTTGCCACCTGGATGCTAAGCACTGCTCCCCAGCGCTCGTCGCTTGCACGCAGCACTTGCCAAGGGAAGAGGTGAAAGCCAACCATGTGCAGTACATGCGCCAAAAGCGAGCGCCCGAGGGGAACACGCGCAAACTTGGCGGGAAGCGTGTAATTCCATTCCTCGCACACAAAACCCGCTTCCTGAGCAGTGAGCGGCTGCTCTGTTTCTTTTATGGGAAAACCCGCCACAGCAATACGGTCGCGCACGGAGGGC
>WBZZ01006241.1:60000-72500 GCA_019918135.1 Paulinella micropora
CCTGGGAAGTGCCGCGATGTGTGAGCCGTTCCGGAAGGGAGGATGACAATGGACGGCGCGTGTCTGTCTATGGCGGTCAGTGAGGCCAAGGATGTGCCAACAGTATAATGCAGGCTGCCTTGCGTTAGCAGGCATATTTGTGTCGAAGGATGTACGTGGACGGGGTGTGGCTCGATTGCGATTGAGTGTGCACCATTCCATTCCAGGCGAAAATAAGTAAGATACTGAAGATTCGAGGTTCTTTGATCACTGAGTGATGGGGTACCATAGCAAGTGACAGAACCTGAGTCAGCAACCCATGCGGGTGTCGTGCTCAGTAAGTCCGCGGAGTCAAACACGACCGACTGGCTCAGCACCGGCTGTGATGGCGGCGGCAGAAACACCCAATCTCGCTCAACTTCCGTCACCGAGGGCACAATGGAAGCATTGCGTATCCAAGGGAGGTCAAGCGCCTGAAACGTACCAGCAGGGACGGAAGAGAGGGGCCGCCGTGCGCGCTCGGACAACAGGTCTTCTACCCGCAGATCGGGCGCCCACACCTCTCCTAATTCCTCTTTCCCGCTAACGAACACAGGGTACCGTATCGGGCCGCTGCACCGTGAAGGACAATTGAATTGAACCAACAAGGCGGCCCGCCCGTGTACGTCCGTGTTCCTGCTCTCATGCCAGGTAGAATCGGTCCAAGCTATCAGCTCCCCGTCTCGGACTGGGCCTGTCCGCAGGGACTCCCCAGCGGGGACGTCGCAACCCCGCTCGAAGTGTGCGGTACATCTTTCTTTGTATCTGCGACCAGAACGAGGAAGGATGCTGATTGTGGTCGTTTCGCTCACATTTTCCAGTCCCATCCAAAAACTTATGCCGTACCCGGGCTGACAATCCGATTGCTCCCTGTCTGAATGCAGCCCATGCTGTTGGCCCGAATAGGTTTCTACCACGCTGGTCCCAAACAAGGACAAATCCTCACAGTCTGCAGGGATCAGGCGGCGGGCAAGCGGCACCAGATTGGCTGCGTGCGTCCTGAGGTAGGGACCGAAGAGAAAGGAAGCTTTTTTATCCAGGGGCAGAGGCAAGCCCAGCTTCCATGGCTCCGTGTTTTGAAAGCGCCTTTGTTCCTCGATAGTTTCTTGTGCAAACAAGGAATGAGCGTAGGGGACTGGTCCATAGATGCCAGTGTCATAGTACTCTTGGTCTCTCTCCCAATCCCCCAACACAGAGGAATCGGACGAAGCAGAGAATGCAGCTGGTTTGATGTTTCCGCTCTCGTCGGAAGCCCAGCCCACTCCGGCCTCCACCATCTTGCCATCCACAAAGCGATATTTCACTCGCTTGGCACCGGCCACTGGACTCGGGGAAGAGGCGACGACTGCAGGTGGAGCTGAAGCTGAGTGCAGATCATTCTGCTTCGGAGGCTTTTCTGTACTGGACGCCACGCTTTCCTTGATTCCGTCGTCATTAGAAGCCCAGCCCACTCCCGCCTCCACCATCTTACCATCCACAAATCGATACTTCACTCGCCTGGCACCAGCCTCTGCCCTCGGGAAAGAGGCGACAACTGCAGGGACAGTGGTATGGATTTTGCGCAAATCATCTTGCTTAAGGGGCTGCTGTATACTGGATGACAAACTTTCCTTGATTCCGTCTTCATTAGAAGCCCAGCCTACTCCAGCCTCCACCATCTTGCCGTCCACAAATCGATATTTTACTCGCTTGGCACCTGCCTCTGCCCTCGGGAAAGCAGCAACAACTGCAGGTGAAGATGAATAGGTTGTGCGCAGATAATCTTGTTTCGGAAGTTGTTGTGTACTGGAGGTCAAGCTTTCCTTGATTCCGTCTTCATTAGAAGCCCAGCCCACTCCAGCCTCCACCATCTTGCCATCCACAAAGCGATACTTCACTCGTGTGGCACCAGCCTCTGCAGCAGGGACAGAGGCAGAGGGAATGTGCAGATGATCTTGTTTCGGAGGCTGCTGATTGCCAGAGGACACACTCAGGTCTTTCGTTGCGTCTTCATTGGAAGCCCAGCCCACTCCAGCCTCCACCATCTTGCCGTCCACAAAGTGATATTTCACTCGCTTGGCGCCAGCCTCTGCCCTCGGGGAAGCAGAGACTGCAGGTGGAGCTGAAGAGGGTATGTGAATTTGATCTTGCTTCGGAGGCTGCTGTGTACTGGAAGCCACGCTTTCCATGATTCCGTCTTGATTAGAAACCCCGCCCACTCCAGCCTCCACCATCTTGCCATCCGCCACTTCTACTTCGTTGGCTTTCTCTAACTCTACTTTCACAAATTGGCAAGGTTTTTCACAATAGAAAAGGTGCCACTGCCAGGCAGGCACGAACGCCACTTGACCCTGGGTGACGACCGTGATCTCATCGTTATTGTGTTCGTAGAGCACTTCACCGTTCATGACCACCAGCCACACTTCGTGCAAATGACGACGAGGAACATCAGGCGGGACAAGTGGCCGAACATGCTGTCCCATATTGACCACTTTAACCGTCACAAACCCACCATCTACAGGATGATCGATGAGGAAGCGATCCACCAACAGCTCGCCGAAACCTGCAGGATCCACTTGACTGGACCAGTTCGCGGCTAACGAGTAATGGACCGCTTCCAGGTCATGTTGATCCGGTCGGTCTCTGACATCTAGTTGTGATGCGGGGGCGCCACGGAACACCAGCTTGAGGCAGTGTTCTGTGGCGTTTACACCTGGGAAGTGCCGCGATGTGTGAGCCGTTCCGGAAGGGAGGATGACAATGGACGGCGCGTGTCTGTCTATGGCGGTCAGTGAGGCCAAGGATGTGCCAACAGTATAATGCAGGCTGCCTTGCGTTAGCAGGCATATTTGTGTCGAAGGATGTACGTGGACGGGGTGTGGCTCGATTGCGATTGAGTGTGCACCATTCCATTCCAGGCGAAAATAAGTAAGATACTGAAGATTCGAGGTTCTTTGATCACTGAGTGATGGGGTACCATAGCAAGTGACAGAACCTGAGTCAGCAACCCATGCGGGTGTCGTGCTCAGTAAGTCCGCGGAGTCAAACACGACCGACTGGCTCAGCACCGGCTGTGATGGCGGCGGCAGAAACACCCAATCTCGCTCAACTTCCGTCACCGAGGGCACAATGGAAGCATTGCGTATCCAAGGGAGGTCAAGCGCCTGAAACGTACCAGCAGGGACGGAAGAGAGGGGCCGCCGTGCGCGCTCGGACAACAGGTCTTCTACCCGCAGATCGGGCGCCCACACCTCTCCTAATTCCTCTTTCCCGCTAACGAACACAGGGTACCGTATCGGGCCGCTGCACCGTGAAGGACAATTGAATTGAACCAACAAGGCGGCCCGCCCGTGTACGTCCGTGTTCCTGCTCTCATGCCAGGTAGAATCGGTCCAAGCTATCAGCTCCCCGTCTCGGACTGGGCCTGTCCGCAGGGACTCCCCAGCGGGGACGTCGCAACCCCGCTCGAAGTGTGCGGTACATCTTTCTTTGTATCTGCGACCAGAACGAGGAAGGATGCTGATTGTGGTCGTTTCGCTCACATTTTCCAGTCCCATCCAAAAACTTATGCCGTACCCGGGCTGACAATCCGATTGCTCCCTGTCTGAATGCAGCCCATGCTGTTGGCCCGAATAGGTTTCTACCACGCTGGTCCCAAACAAGGACAAATCCTCACAGTCTGCAGGGATCAGGCGGCGGGCAAGCGGCACCAGATTGGCTGCGTGCGTCCTGAGGTAGGGACCGAAGAGAAAGGAAGCTTTTTTATCCAGGGGCAGAGGCAAGCCCAGCTTCCATGGCTCCGTGTTTTGAAAGCGCCTTTGTTCCTCGATAGTTTCTTGTGCAAACAAGGAATGAGCGTAGGGGACTGGTCCATAGATGCCAGTGTCATAGTACTCTTGGTCTCTCTCCCAATCCTCCAACACAGAGGAATCGGACGAACCAGAGATCGGAGCAGTTCCTTTGATGAGCGCAACACACGCAGCAGTAAGCTTTCGAAGCAGGGATACACTCTCGATATCCATCTCACTGCTGAACTGACTCTGGGCTGACCGGTGCGCCGCCACTGCAGAGATGTATATTTTGGTATGTATTTGTTTCTGCGCTAGTGACAGTAACGAGGCGTCCTGACCATAGAGCGAGGGTGAGTGCAGGGCCGCTAGCTCACTTGCAATCGAACTTGCCATTTCCGTTGTACATGTGTCTGCCTTGATTTCCTCTGTGTTCACTTGCTCATGACAGATGGCCAGTGCACCACACAGAGTGCGCAGGGCCTGGTGTAGTGGCTCAGACTTAGCCCGCTTCGACAACAGGAAGGCGGAGTCTAAAGCAGAGCGTTGACTACTCCTGAAGGCAATAAAGTCCTGCTCGAACAACGGAGGGTGGGCGAGGAGGGAAACTGCGGAGGGATCCATCACGATGAGGCCCACGATAAAGTCATGCGAAAGGTTGGGGTACATGCGGGCCAACCGCACGTATTTTTCTGCGCCATGGCGGGAGTACAGGATCGCTGCCGCACCCACAATGTCAGCCTTCCCACCACGGACATGGATGGTCTTGACCCGGGTAGAACCGTTGAGAGATATGTGCTCCTGGTTGAACCAAGCATGCTCCAAGTAAGCAATGTCATACTGTTCTGGTCTCCGTTGCATCTGTAACAGCTCTGCTTGAAACGCAGCGCGGCAAAGAGGAAGTGATTCTGTACACCGCAGAGCGACATCATCCTCTAGCACCAAGAGCACTCTGCGATCCGAGGGGAGAAAAGAGAGCAATATCTGGAGGTTCGACAAGAGCAACGACTTCTCTGTGATAGGGTTGCCTCCTCCCACCGAAGCGAACGTCAGTGGGGTTCCGACTCCAAGCTCTGCAGCCACCCGTCTCAAACCTTCTTTTCCCAACTCATAAGCATCAAGCGCGTCATGAAACCTCGCTCGACCCCAACCGAGAGCGCTGTACAGCTCTTCAATATGCTTCCGACGCTTTCGGTGTCTCTTCAGGTTGATTGCGACCACGTCAAGTGAATCTACTCCGCCAGTACTGATTTGCTCAGAAGGGAAACTCGAAAAAACAGAGGCTCGACTGGAAAGAGTGTCTTCATTAGAAGCCCAGCCCATTCCCGCCTCCACCATCTTACCATCCACAAATCGATACTTCACTCGCCTGGCACCAGCCTCTGCGGCTAGCCCTGCCATCGGGAAAGAGGCGACAACTGCAGGGACAGTGGTATGGATTTTGCGCAAATCATCGTGCTTAAGGGGCTGCTGTATACTGGATGACAAACTTTGCTTGATTCCGTCTTCATTAGAAGCCCAGCCTACTCCAGCCTCCACCATCTTGCCGTCCACAAATCGATATTTTACTCGCTTGGCACCTGCCTCTGCCCTCGGGAAAGCAGCAACAACTGCAGGTGAAGATGAATAGGTTGTGCGCAGATAATCTTGTTTCGGAAGTTGTTGTGTACTGGAGGTCAAGCTTTCCTTGATTCCGTCTTCATTAGAAGCCCAGCCCACTCCAGCCTCCACCATCTTGCCATCCACAAAGCGATACTTCACTCGTGTGGCACCAGCCTCTGCAGCAGGGACAGAGGCAGAGGGAATGTGCAGATGATCTTGTTTCGGAGGCTGCTGATTGCTAGAGGACACACTCAGGTCTTTCGTTGCGTCTTCATTGGAAGCCCAGCCCACTCCAGCCTCCACCGTCTTGCCATCCACAAAGTGATATTTCACTCGCTTGGCGCCAGCCTCTGCCCTCGGGGAAGCAGAGACTGCAGGTGGAGCTGAAGAGGGTATGTGAATTTGATCTTGCTTCGGAGGCTGCTGTGTACTGGAAGCCACGCTTTCCTTGATTCCGTCTTGATTAGAAGCCCCGCCCACTCCAGCCTCCACCATCTTGCCATCCGCCACTTCTACTTCGTTGGCTTTCTCTAACTCTACTTTCACAAATTGGCAAGGTTTTTCACAATAGAAAAGGTGCCTCTGCCAGGCAGGCACGAACGCCACTTGACCCTGGGTGAGGACCGTGATCTCATCGTTATTGTGTTCGTAGAGCACTTCACCGTTCATGACCACCAGCCACACTTCGTGCAAATGACGACGAGGAACATCAGGCGGGACAAGTGGCCGAACATGCTGTCCCATATTGACCACTTTAACCGTCACAAACCCACCATCTACAGGATGATCGATGAGGAAGCGATCCACCAACAGCCCGCCGAAACCTGCAGGTTCCACTTGACTGGACCAATTCGCGGCTAACGAGTAATGGACCGCTTCCAGGTCATGTTGATCCGGTCGGTCTCTGACATCTAGTTGTGATGCGGGGGCGCCACGGAACACCAGCTTGAGGCAGTGTTCTGTGGCGTTTACACCTGGGAAGTGCCGCGATGTGTGAGCCGTTCCGGAAGGGACGATTACCATGGACGGCGCGTGTCTGTCTATGCCAGTCAGCGAGGCCAAGGATGTACCCACGGTATAATGCAGGCTGCCTTGCACTAGCAGGCATATTTCTGTCAAAGGATGTGTGTGGGCAGGGCGTGGCTCGATTGGGCGTTCACCATTATATTCTAGGCGAAAATATGTAAGATGGTAAAGATTCGAGGTTTTTCTCATTTTTGAGGGATGGGGTACCATAGCAACTGACAGAGCCTGAGTAATCAACCCATATGGGTGTCGTGCGCAGTAAGTCCGTGGAGTCAAACACGACCGATTGGCTCAGCATCGAAAAGACTTCCTTGTATGCACCGGGATACAGAAGCTTGATCCACCTTTCAATTGCCATTGCATCTACAGCAGGCAGTGATCTCAACTCACGAGCCAGCCGATGCAAGAGAGAGGAGAGAGTATCTGCATCGAGAGAAGGATCGTCTAACTGTAGCAATAGCAAATCGACCTCCAAGAACAAGGGCTCTCGATTATCGCTTTCAAATGTCCAAAAGTCTTGATGCAAGACAGCAGGCTGGGCAATTAGGGTCACTAAGGGTCTTTTTGAACTTGAAAAAATCCGCAACCGTTGTTGATAGTGATCCGCCGCAATATTAGGCTCGTCCCGCACAGCAGCGACTAGGCGGCGAACAGCCTCCCGAGAAAAAGCACTGGCACCCGTGCCAAAAATGTGCCCCCCGTTGAAATCCACTCGCTTGTAACGACCAGACCCATGCGAGTTGGCTGACGCAAAGTGGTGCTCCAGCCAAACAATATCAAACTCAACTCCCTCCAGCTCCCAGAGCGCTGCCTTGGTGTCTTCCACGCCCGTCGGCATGAACAGGTCGTCCTCCAGCACCAACAGAAACTGAGCCTCACTGCGCTCCAAGAAGTCCACCCACACCGATAAGTGCGACAGCAGCGTTCCAGCGACAGACGAGGGTCTTCCGCCACGATCTGTTGCAGGAATCACTTCTTTGTCTATGCGAAGTTGCTCTGCGGCATATTTCCGCAATCCATCTTCCCCTAACAGCTTTCCATCGATGGCCTCAAACACCTGTACCCGACCAAGCATGGGGAGTTGTCGGGTGAGCTCGAGCATGTGCTGCAAGCGCTCTGGCCTCCGCTTCGAGTTGATCAGCATAACTTGCGTAGAGGACCAACGGAACCAAGCACAGGAAGGCATAGTTCATCAGGAATTCGAAAGGACAGATACAACAACTATTTTCCTGGTCAATCTTGTGATGTCAAAGGAGGACATGGGGTCAAAGCCACCTACCTTTTCAGCGACGTTTTCCCTGGAATGATTGCTGAGATCTTCCGTGTTGGAAGCTGAATCCTGCTTGGAAAAGCTTGCGCGGGCAGACTGCAAAAGTTGTGCAGCCTTGGGATCCAAGTGCAGTGTTAGCGTGGAAATTTGCGTTTCTGCTAAGTCGTCCAAGCGCATATGAGTAATCATCTGCGAAATACTTTCTTTTGAAGGAACGCCAAGCTTCCAGACAGTCTCAAAACAGATACTGAGCACGCGCAACAGGCCAGCCTCCATGTCTGACTCTTTGACGTCCCCACCCTCGTGGTTCTGGTCGATCTCGTGCCTGCCTTGAATAACGATGCGAAGATATTGCTGCAGGGCCAAGGTTTGATTGGCCTCCGTCGCGGCGTGGTTTAGATGATCAACCAACTGCATCACGGTGTTGAATAGGCGGTTGTCACTTTCGAAGAGCAGAAAATCTTGTTGGAACACCGCAGGCTGAGAGATGCAAGCACGTAACGGCCTGGACGTTCTCATGTAAAACTTGTCTTGTATTAGCTCCTTCATGGCATAGAAATCGGGAGAACGGGTCGGGTTGCGACGAACGGCAGCGACTAGACGGCGAACAGCCTCACGAGAGAAAACGCTGGCGCCCAGCCCCCAGATTGTGGCATGCTCAGTCTCCGCTTCAACTTCCAAAAATCGCCCCCTTCCCTTCGTCAAAGTCGAGTTTGGTTCAAAGTATTCTAGCCAGGCAATATCAAACTCAACGTTCTCCAGCTCCCAGAGCGCTGCCTTGGTGTCTTCCACGCCCGCGGGCATGAACAGGTCGTCCTCCAACACCAACAGAAATTGAGCCTCACTGCGCTCCAAGAAGTCCACCCACACCGATAAGTGCGACAGCAGCGTTCCAGCGATTGACGAGGGTCTTCCGTCACGATCTGTTGCAGGAATCACTTCTTTGTCTATGCGGAGTTGCTCTGCGGCATATTTCCGCAATCCATCTTCCCCTAACAGCTTTCCATCGATGGCCTCAAACACCTGTACCCGACCAAGCATGGGGAGTTGTCGGGTGAGCTCGAGCATGTGCTGCAAGCGCTCTGGCCTCCGCTTCAAGTTGATCAGAACCACTTGCGTAGAGGACCAACGGAACTAAGCACAGGAAGGCATAGTTCATAAAGAAAAGACAGATACAACAACTATTTTCCTGGTCAATCTTGTGATGTCAAAGCCACCTACCTGTTCAGCGACGTTTTCCCTGGAATGATTGCTGAGATCTTCGGTGTTGGAAGCTGAATCCTGCTTGGAAAATCTTGCGCGGGCAGACTGCAAAAGTTGTGCAGCCTTGGGATCCAAGTGCAGTGTTAGCGTGGACATTTGCGTTTCTGTTAAGTCGTCCAAGCGCATAAGAGTAATCATCTGCGAAATACTTTCTTTTGAAGGAACGCCAAGCTTCCAGACAGTCTCAAAACAGATACTGAGCACGCGCAACAGGCCTGCCTCCATGTCTGACTCTTTGACGTCCCCACCCTCAGCTGCAGGATGCCTTGTATAATTTATAAAATTATTGTGGTTCTGGTCGATCTCGTGCCTGCCTTGAATAACGATGCGAAGATATTGCTGCAGGGCCAAGGTTTCATTGACCTCCGTCATGGCATCGTTGAGAAGATCAACCAACTTCTGCACGGTATTGAATAGGCGATTGTCACTCTCGAAATTCAACCAATCTTGATAGAACACCGCAGGTTGAGAGATGCAAGCACGTAACGGCCTGGACGTTCTCACGTAAAACTTGTCCTGTACTAGCTCCTTCATGGCATAGGCATCGAGAGAACGGGTTGGGTCGCGACGAACGGCAGCGACTAGACGGCGAACAGCCTCACGAGAGAAAACGCTGGCGCCCAGCCCCCAGATCGCGGCATGCTCAGTCTCCGCTTCAACTTCCAAAAAACGCCCCCTTCCCTTCGTCAGAGTCGAGTTTGGCTCAAAGTATTCTAGCCAGGCTATATCAAACTCAACTCCCTCCAGCTCCCAGAGCGCTGCCTTGGTGTCTTCCACGCCCGCGGGCATGAGCAGGTCGTCCTCCAGCACCAACAGGAACTGAGCCTCACTGCGCTCCAAGAAGTCCACCCACACCGATAAGTGCGACAGCAGCGTTCCAGCGATTGACGAGGGTCTTCCGTCACGATCTGTTGCAGGAATCACTTCTTTGTCTATGCGGAGTTGCTCTGCGGCATATTTCCGCAATCCATCTTCCCCTAACAGCTTTCCATCGATGGCCTCAAACACCTGTACCCGACCAAGCATGGGGAGTTGTCGGGTGAGCTCGAGCATGTGCTGCAAGCGCTCTGGCCTCCGCTTCAAGTTGATCAGAACCACTTGCGTAGAGGACCAACGGAACTAAGCACAGGAAGGCATAGTTCATAAAGAAAAGACAGATACAACAACTATTTTCCTGGTCAATCTTGTGATGTCAAAGGAGGACATGGGGTCAAAGCCACCTACCTTTTCAGCGACGTTTTCCCTGGAATGATTGCTGAGATCTTCGGTGTTGGAAGCTGAATCCTGCTTGGAAAAGCTTGCGCGGGCAGACTGCAAAAGTTGTGCAGCCTTGGGATCCAAGTGCAGTGTTAGCGTGGACATTTGCGTTTCTGTTAAGTCGTCCAAGCGCATATGAGTAATCATCTGCGAAATACTTTCTTTTGAAGGAACGCCAAGCTTCCAGACAGTCTCAAAACAGATACTGAGCACGCGCAACAGGCCAGCCTCCATGTCTGACTCTTTGACGTCCCCACCCTCGTGGTTCTGGTCGATCTCGTGCCTGCCTTGAATAACAATACGAAGATATTGCTGCAGGGCCAAGGTTTGATTGGCCTCCGTCGCGGCATGGTTTAGATGATCAACCAACTGCATCACGGTGTTGAATAGGCGGTTGTCACTTTCGAAGAGCAGAAAATCTTGTTGGAACACCGCAGGCTGAGAGATGCAAGCACGTAACGGCCTGGACGTCCTCATGTAAAACTTGTCTTGTATTAGCTCCTTCATGGCATAGAAATCGGCAACATGAACAGGGTCGCGACGAACGGCAGCGACTAGACGGCGAACAGCCTCACGAGAAAAAACGCTGGCGCCCAGCCCCCAGATCGTGGCATGCTCAGTCTCCGCTTCAACTTCCAAGAAACGCCCCCTTCCCTTCGTCAGAGTCGAGTTTGGTTCAAAGTATTCTAGCCAGGCAATATCAAACTCAACGTTCTCCAGCTCCCCGAGCGCTGCCTTGGTGTCTTCCACGCCCGCGGGCATGAGCAGGTCGTCCTCCAGCACCAACAGAAACTGAGCCTCACTGCGCTCCAAGAAGTCCACCCACACCGATAAGTGCGACAGCAGCGTTCCGGCGGTAGACACGGGCTTTCCCCAATGCTCGGTTGCAGGAATCAGTTTATCTATGTTGAGTTGTTCTTCGGCATACTTCCGCAATCCATCTTTCCCTAACAGCCCTCCATCCAGTGCTTCAAACACATGTACCCGATCAAGCATGGGGAGTTGTCGGGTGAGCTTGAGCATGTGCTGCAAGCGCTCTGGCCTGCGCTTCAAGTTGATCAGCATAACTTGCGTAGAGGACCAACGGAACTATCAAAGAGCACAAAGAGACAAACATTCATCAACGGTCAAAATCAGGGAAGCGACATCAACGATATTGGTTCAGAAACAGGACATTTGTCGACAAGGCAGAAAGTGAAATACTTGAGGCACTGAGATAAGCATGTATCTAACCTGTTCAAGGCCAAAACCGGCGCCGTCGGTATTGCGCAAATTACGATCAAACACTACCCCCGCCGCCGGCCATACGCTCTTGATAATTTTCTCGAACAACTGCTGGTCTTTGGCGCTTATAATCTCCCATTCGAAGGACAGAGCCCCTGCAAGGGCGTCGCTAGTGGGTAGGACAACTGGGTCACGCTGCAGAGCATCTAATATTTTGCGCAGCCGTGTGGCATTAGCATTGCGACCATGGAAATTTGTCAGTCCTTTCTCGAATATGGGAGGAAAAGAGATGAGGGACACAAGCTGTGTCGAGGCTTGCCCCATGCGCAGTCCATTAGGAAAGAGAGCGAGCAATCGGCGCACAACCTCCCGAGAATAGATGCCCAGTCCAAATAGGGAGTCTCTGGCCTGTGCCTCCACTCTTATGAAGCGCTTGAGGGCAGTCTCCTCGATGTTCGACAAGGAAGTCTCGTGGTGCTCCAGCCATGCAAAATCAAACTCAGTCCCCTCCAGCTCCCAGAGCGCTGCCTTGGTGTCCTCCACGCCCATGGGCATGAACAGGTCGTCCTCCAGCACCAACAGAAACTGAGCCTCACTGCGCTCCAAGAAGTCCACCCACACTGATAAATGAGACAGCAGCGTGCACGGGCAGCCGAAGGAGGGCAGGCCGAGCTTGGGCAAGGGAAGCTTGGTCAGGTCCAACCCCAGCTCCTCCCGGGCATATTGTTCCCTTTTAGTAGGTCCCTCTATCGTCCAGTCGATGCCCTCAAACAACTGTATCCGATGAAGCATGGGGAGCTGTCGGGTGAGCTCGAGCATGTGCTGCAAGCGCTCTGGCCTCCGCTTCAAGTTGATCAGCACGACTTGCGTAGAGGACCAATGGAACTACATGAACACCAGAATAGGCGATGACCGACAATGAAGAGTGCACATGCTAATGAGAACAGACCAAACCAAAAAAAAAGCAACAATAAAATTACGACAATGACGACAAGGACAACAATATCCAACGACGACGACGACAACGACAACGACAATAGCAACAGAAGAGACAGAGATAGATATAAAGAGAA
>WBZZ01006242.1:17500-52500 GCA_019918135.1 Paulinella micropora
ATAACCAGTTGTTTTATTTTTGATTTGCTCAATCCACCCACGACTGCTATATACATCAATAGCAACTAATCCAAAACTATAGTTAGCATTAACTTTCTTTGTTGCAACCTTTGACATATCCATTAAATCGATAAATACTTGACTTAGTGGTTTTGCTTCTGGCGCGATTATCGTATTCCATATCTTAGCGGGCTTTGATTGAAAATGTATTTCTGCCACTTCTTCAAGTTTTTCTTTCCTCTCTGTCTCCTCAGGAGTTTCTTGTTGCTGAGTGTGTTTGTAGTCCATTGATATATTATCAAAAATTTTAAAACATCTTTGAGACATCATTTTTTTCTTTCTTGCTTGGCTTCTCTGCTTGATTATAAATATAAACATATATGTTCGACTTCTTACCATTTCCTTTCTTAGATTTAGGCTTCGGCTCTTCTTCACTTTCTTCACTTTCGCTTTCGCTATCATCAGGTTCAGGCTCAGGCACAGGCTTTTTACTTACTTTCTTCTTTGCTTCCGCTTTCTTTCTTCTTATTTTCATTTTAGCAATCTTTTCAGCAATGATATCAGTAAAATCACATTCTTCATCGCTCTCACTGCTTTCTTCTGGTGTACCATCTTGGTCTTTTCCATTAATGATATCATTAGCAACACTAATTTCGGCCATGCGGTTTATCTTTTCCTCCATCTCTTCATCATCGCCTACATAAGCATTTCTACGCTTTGCTAATTTCTCTTTCGCTATTTCAACCTTATGTTGCTTTTTGCTCTTAATATTTTCCACAGCTTTACCCCAGTTCTTACGACTTGCTTCGGGAGACGGCATTTATACTAAGATTATTATATTTTAATATTTTTAAATAAATAAATAAATAATTGATATTTTGTTCTGACTGTCGTCATCACAAAACATCGTTTCCTATTAATTTTTTCTTAAATTTTTTCCCGATGTTTTAGAATAAGCGAGAGTGCGTCAGCACGACCATCTCGTAGAGTGATTACGCCCTTCGGGCAGTAAAGCGCAATTCTAAAATATCAATGTCGCAATATAAATCATTACTCAACCTTAATGAGTTGGCTGTTGATAGTCTAAATATACTTAACCTTGACCTTACCAACACAAACATAGTCGGTCTGAATACAGACAGAGTGCCAGAAGATGCAGACCCCATAAATCTTTATTATACTGACAGCCGATTTGATACACGACTGGCTTTAAAATCAACGACTGACATCAAAGAAGGAAGCCGTTTATACTACACAGAGCAACGAGTAAGGGATAATGACGAAGTCAAAGCCTCAACTCAACACCGCTCTAATACTTCCAATCCGCACCAAACCAGTTTATATAATTTGATAGACACAAACATATTTGCACAAGCGAGCGGACAATACTTAACTTACAATGATGTAGAATGCAAATGGAAGAATACAGCCCTTGGTTCAATTGATACACTTTCAGATGTAGTCATAACCGCACCAATAGCAATGAATAATTATCTAATATATAATTAAATAAACTGGGGTAAATAAAACATTTCCGATAAATGTGGATGAATTCGGCAATATTAGTATGGGAAGGAAGAATATAACAGGAGTTAATTTACTAAATACCAAAGATGTTGATGAATTGATATTTGAGCATCAGGATAATAATGATAAAGTTTCAGCGAGTGGAAGTATAGATAGCCACAGCGATGTGACAATATCAGGCTTCCCAGCAGATAACCAACTGCTTATTTATAGCACAGGGCAATGGAGAAACACCACACCACCCTTTCTTAGATTAGACGGCACTGCCATTATGACGGGGGCACTAAATATGGGCGGTTTTGCTATTTCGGAGGCTTCTTCGTATAATGGAATTAATCTCGCTAATCTCGCAGTTGATGGTTCGGTGGTTAAACTAACAGGAGACCAAACTATAGCGGGTATTAAGACATTTAGCAGTATAATAAATGCGAGTGCGGGGATTGATATGAAAAGTCAAAGCATAACAAATGTTAATCTTGTTGATGGTGTGGATGTTTTAGTTCTTGATACTTCGGTGGTTAAACTAACAGGATACCAAACCATAGCAGGGAATAAAAATTTTACATCAACTTTAGAAGTAAGTGGTTCGTCCAATCCTACTACTTTTGATGGTATTGGCATAGCCTTTGATACAAAAATAGGAATGATTGCAGCACAAAAAACAGCAACAGCGACTTGGTATCCGATACAAATAACGGGTTCGTATGTAGAGTTATATTCAGGTAATACTTTAATCATAACTGCAACTGGAACAACATTAAGTTTGAATAACAACAAAATAACGAACTTAGCCGACCCTTCCGCTTCAACAGATGGAGCAAATAAAAGTTATGTTGATACAAAAGAAGGGCGAAATGTGAAACTAACAGGAAACCAAACCATAGCAGGAATTAAGACATATAGCAGTGGTGTTGAAATTACTGGAAACTCAGTCAATTCAACAACAAAGGGAACATTCATCGTTTTCAATTCTACAAGTAATATCGGGTCAATTGCTAGTTTGGATATGAAAACTGCAACATATTACAACTTTGAAATTTCTGCGGAAAAAATAAGTTTTATTATTGACGTGACAATTGTTTCGTGGTTAATGCTACTGGCTTAGATTGTAATAGTAGTCTGATTGTTAATCTAGGAGCACCACAAAATGCGAATGAAGCGGTAAATATACAATATCTGGATGACAATTGTGTGAAACTAACAACAGACCAAACAATAACAGGAATTAAAACATTCAACGGGACGAGCACTGTGATAAAATATCTAACTTTAACGAACAATGCAGATTTTAATAATCAAACTATCATTAATGGTGGGAATATAACATATAATGGGGCGAGGATATTAAACCAAAATGGGGGAGATATATTCTTTTCACAGACATCAGGTGATTACCAATATTTCTTATTTACTCTATATACCGCTACAAGTGGAACCGCGAACCAACGAGGTTATGTATTTACGAATGTAGCATTTGATGCAAAAGGGGAGGGACTTTATATTTCAAAACTTTTGAATAATAAAAGTGCTTCGTCTGACATTGTCCATTTTAACAATGCTGGCGGTATGCGGTTTTATGGTGCTTTGGATATGAACTCAAACAACATAACAAGTGCTGGAACAATAACGGGAACTACATTAACTGCAACTGCTGGTATGACTACAACAACATTAACAACGAGCGGATTATTAACAGCAGATGGCGGTTGCAAGTTATCTATTCAAAATAAAGTAGATGGAGGAAATGGACAGGGTATATTTCTGTGGGATACAGACAACGCAGGATGGGGGATTTATATGGCTCAGCCAGGGGCAGGTAAAAGTCTATCTGGAGGGTCTGCGGTTGCAGGCAACGATATTTCAGGCTTTGCTATAAGATTTAGGTCTGGTTTTGCTTCGGCGGATGGTTTTGTGTGGGAAAATTCTAATGAGCAATTGTTAATGTCATTAAATGGGGCAAACGGAACTTTATGGACAAAAGGAATAATAACGGCTAGTGCGGGGATTACATACTCTGGCTTGCTAACGACCACAACTACTAATGGAGCGAAAATAGGAATTCAAGGACAAACAGACGGGACGAATGCGAGAGGAATATTTATTTGGGATACTGCTGATTCAGCATGGGGGATTTATATGTCTCAGTCTGGAGCAAATAAATCATTAAGTGGAGGAACAGCACCAGCAGGAGGAGTAGGCGGAGGATTAACTTCTTATGCTATTAGATTTAGAGTGAATAATTCTTCAACGAGTGGGTTCATATGGGAGAATATTTCAAATACTGCTTTAATGTCTTTGAAAGCAAGCGATGGACAATTATGGGTATTGTCTATCCAATTCAACATTCAGACAGGAGAAAAAAAGAAGATATAAAGGAATGCTTAGGCTTAGATTTTATTAATAAGTTAAATCCAGTTTGCTATCATGATTGATGACAACAAGAAATGTAGGACTGGCTTAATAGCACAGGAATTAGAAGAAATACTAACAGAAATGGATATGCTAGATTTTGGCGGTTTTATAAAAGAAACAATTATGGTTCCGTGTCCAAAGCAAAGAAAAGAATGCAAATTGAAAGGTGTGAGTGTTAATCCAGAAGATGTTAAATGTATTGATAGTGGTGATGTCGGTTATGGTATAGGTTATTCCGAATTTATCGCACCATTAACTAAAGCGGCTCAACAATTATCAGAAAAGGTAGTAGATTTAGAAAAAGAAAATAAAAATCTTATGAATATACTACAAGACCAAGCAAATCAATTAGCAGAAATCAGAGTGGCCGTTCTTGATAATGTCAAATAATACAACCAGACTTCACAGACCCCCGCCTATTATGGATATGGATGGCGAACTAACTCCCGAATAAAAGTCTCGTGTTCTTGAAGTAGAACTAAAGACTGAGGAAAAAAAAGTAGAGCACGAATTGGAAGATAAATGGAATTGTTGTTGTATAAGAAACAGACCGACAGACAGCAGATTAATTAAATACTTATTTCAAATGGGTATCATTATTGCCATTATAACCCTTTGTATCGTGAGGCTATCTGAAAAGAACTTGCCATGCGAGGTTGCTAACACTTATGTCGGTATTTTAACATTGCTTATCGGCATTTGCCTTCCATCACCTTCTTCAAGTAAGAAATGAACATTCATAGGTATGTGTCATATACCATCTATTATCACCCGCACACATTAAAGGCAAAGCCTCATCAAAACTACGACACATATTATTTCCGTTATTTATGGAAACACACTTAAACCCTGTATCTACCCCTTGCTTTATACAATAAGCACAACTCTCATTCTTTTTTTTGCTTACCCGTGAGTAAAAGTCGCAGGCAGTCCGACCTAACACAGACCCAACAAATATTAATAAAAATTTTATCATCTTATATCTATATTTATATATTTTAACCACAAAGCACGAAGTGGCGAAGCAAGCGTAGTCAGAATGACGGAGCACAAATACCAAAAGATTATTTTTCTGAGCAATGATTTTGCTGGAGGAAGCAAAACATTTAATAAAAATATTCAAATGTCATTCACACCCACCAAAATGAATGTAAAATTTATACGCTATATGAACGACCAGACAGAGACAAAACCAGAATTCTTTACATGGATAGAATTGGAATTATTGGAACATTTGCGGACAGCACCACAGCAAACATTTCAAATCTCGGTTATAATTTGGGTGTTGTTGGATGGAGCGACGGACAATATACATTTAAAGTCCTTGAAACTGACAGCGGAAATATTGACACAGGAAATTTAGCGGGAAGAATTGTTGTGTGTTTGGAATTCGTTGCGTAGCAACAATGTATGAATTTAGAAATTCATAACTATTCCTCGCTTAGAATGATATTTATCAACTACACTCTCGTTGCTACCGCAACTCCCGTTTGTTGATAAACATCGAACACCGATTTATTTTAAACCATAAAGAAAAAACGATGTTTTAGAATAAGAGAGAGTGCGACAGCACGAATCGCAATTCTAAAATATCATGCAAAAAATTAATAATGTCAAGGTGAAACCAGTGAAGCAGGATGGTGAAGGTAATAAACAGGCGAAAGGTTATAAATTATTCAACGAGCCTTCTTCAAATATATTTCTACTCGCCCGTAAGAAGAGCGGGAAAACGACAGCACTCTTTGAAATACTGAAACGGACTACAGACAGAAAACCCGTATTGTCATTATTGCTTCAACAATTCACAAGGACTACATTTATAAAGCAATGGTAAAGCACTTTAAGAACAGGGGAAATCCGATGGAATATATACCTTTCTTAAATCAGATGGTGTGAATGTTATTGATTATGAACTTGACAAACTGAACAGACAGGACGAGCAACACGAAGGAGAAATCAAAGATGAAGAACCTATGGAGAAACCACAATTTCTCTATTTTGGAAAAGAAAAGAAAAAAGAAGAAGGTGGTGAGAAGAAAGAGAGACCAAGTAAGTATATTTCGCCAGAGGTTGTTTTTGTTTTGGACGATTTACGGAGTGGATTAAGAGACAAGTCCGTAAGCGATTTGTTAAAAAAGAACAGGCACTATAAATCAAAGGTGATTATGTCAAGCCAGTATTTAAACGACCTTAGACCAGAAGCAATTAAGCAGTTAGATTATTTGTTAATCTTTCCGGGTCAGTCTCAGGATAAAATGGAACTCGTGTATAAACACTTAGACTTATCTTTTGACTTTGATTATTTTCTTCAAAAGTATCACGAGGCTACAAAGGAGAGATTTAATTTTCTTTATGTCTCAAGTGTTGATGACGAATTACGAAAGAATTTTAATTTAGCCTATCGCATGCGATAGGCAATTGTCCCGTAAGGTGACAAATTTTCGTTTAAAATAAAAAATTTAAAATTAATTATTTTTTTCTGTATTATATATTTCACTATCTTTTATGGTAGTTAAAACAACTCGTGTTGAAGTCATTCCAACAATCGGCAACGAACTATTAACTCAAGCACAATGGCTGGAGGCAAAAAGAAGACTGGTCGTAAGAAGAAGCAAGGAGGCAAGGGACAGGCTGGCGGTAAAATTAACTGGCAAAAAGTGGGGAAAACTGCCTTTGCTGTTGATAAATTTCTTCGCAATAATAAGTTAATCTCTAGGACTGCTGGAGCATTAAGTAGCGTCGGGGTACCTTACGCTGGTAGTGTTAGTGCTGTAGCATCAAAACTTGGGTATGGTAGGCAGAGCGGACGAGGGGCACTCAAGTTTTGAAAGATGATATTTTGTTTGAAATTATGAGGAAATATTTTTTTGTTGTTTATATACAATGGTCGTCAAGAAAGCGAAGAAACAGAAATTAAGACCCCCGCGGGTTTATAGGAATAAAAGCGGGAAGCCGTATATTATCCAGAAGGGTAAAAAATATTATCTTAATTTCGGTAAAAAGACAAATGATATGAGCACACTTCAAATTGTTAAACTTTTTATGAAATACTTGAGCAGACCAAAAGCAAAGAAAAAAACAAAGAAGGAAGACTTAAGAAAAGTCCAGAGCCTGTCAGAGATTGAACAGAATACGAGAACAGCCATTAATGTCCACTTAGACAAACTAAGAAAGGAGAAATACGAAAAGATTGATAAGATAGACCAAAAAGAGAAAAAGGCACGGGCGGATACTGAAGAGGAGAAGAAGAGGCAAGAAAGAAAAGACATAGCCGATGCTAAGGAAAGACAAGAGATAATGGATAGGGAACACAAAAGAGAACTAGCGGATATTAATGAACGACAAGAACAAAAAGCCAGAGAACTAAGAAGGGAGCAAAAACTCATAGAAGATGTAAAATATGAAGAAGACAGAAAAAATAGGATACAAGCATTACCACCACCACCACAATATCAATATATTATGCCACCACAGCAGGGACAACCACAAGAACAACAGGCACAGCCAGAGGTAAAAGTTAAGCCAAATAAAGAATTTGAAGACTATAAAAAATTAATCATAAATTCTGGAGTTTTTACTCAAGCAGATATAGATAATTGGGAACCTAGTAAAATACAAAGTATAGCAGAAAGAATAAAAGATTTTCAAAAGCAACAAATAACAATAGATGATATGAAAAAAATGCTAGGAGCACAAGAAGCATTAAATAAAAATATAGGAAACCAACTAGGGGAGGCTAAATACAGATTAATGTTGAAGAATGGATTGTCAAATAGTAATGTTGAGAAAGAACTTACTATTAAAATTCTCGGTGAAGCATTAAGGGATAAACTTAAAAATGGAGGCCACGATGTTAAAGGTTGGAACCAAAGGGCATCATGGATAATAGACAAAATTGTAGAACATAAAATTGATGTAGGACAAAAGAAGGACGAAGTAAAAAAGAAACTCGCAGAATATTTGGGATTACAAACGGGAACTGGTTTAGAAGATTTGATTAATAAAGTGTTTTCCCTAGAAAACATTAAAAAGTATTTATCACGAAAAGAATGGGTTCATTCAATGAGAAAAAAAGATTATGTTAATGCTCTTATAAATAAATATAGAAATGAGCAACAGCCAGAGCAACCACAGCAACCAGAGCCACAGCCTGAGCCACAGCAACCACAGCCAGGCCAAACACCACCAGAGGAGACAACCATACCCCCGAGCGTCGCGGAGACACCAGAGCAACCGCAGACAGACGAGCAACAGCCAGACGAACAAACTGGAGAGGGTCGCGGTTTAATGACTAATGAAATAGATGATATAATGAAAAAATATGGATGGTATCTCGGAGCAATAGCCAGTGATGAAATCTACAAGTTGAAGCCCGGAAGCAGAAAGCGATACGGATTTATTATGAATTTGGACAATCACAAGCAAGCAGGGTCTCATTGGATCGCCGTATGGATAAGTCTAGATAAAGACAGGAGTGTTGAAGTGTATGACCCATTAGCACTTTACGAGCCGACGGAAGACTTTCAACAACAAATGAAAAGACTAATTGACCAAAGTAATCCAAGCACATACCTGCTTATGAAGGTTAATCAAGTAAAACAACAATCAAACACCTCAGACACGTGCGGTTGGCATAGTATGAGATTTTTGATGGAGCGAGCAAAAGGTATTAAATTTAAATTTGCCAGTGGCTACAAAGACTTAAAAGAAGAAGAAGCAGAAAAATTAAAAGCACAGAATGGTTATGGTCATTTTGACACCTTTTTGTAAAAGATATTTTGTTCTGACTGCCGTCATCACAAAACATCGTAAAACAGATTAATTTTTTTCAAAATAAAAAAACGATGTTTTAGAATAAGCGGGAGTGCGTCAGCACGACCATCTCGTAGAGTGATTACGCCCTTCGGGCTGTAAAGCGCAATTCTAAAATATCTATATCATGGATTACAAAGGTGGTCGGTCAAGTTCCATCTATTACATAAATAGTAAAAATAGAATAACGGGAACAGACAGCGACTTTACACACGAAGTCAATATGAAGGGGCTAGACAATCCCACACATTGTAAAATTCTTCATATTTATGTGCCGAAATCGTATTACTCTGTGGCTTCACCATATAATACTTTTACTCTTAGCGAAGACGGGTATGAGGCTTTAATTACAATACCTGAGGGAAACTACACAATGAACAACTTAAAAAATAAACTGGCAGAGGTGCTAACCGCAGACAGCCCTAATAATTATACTTATGTGGTACTGAGTCCAGTAATAATACCAACATAGAACCAGAAGATGGAAAATTAACATTCAGTGTGTCAGAGAATAAAGGAATTCAACCGCTGTTTATATTTGATACAGATACCCGTATTCACGAGGTTATGGGTTTTGATAGAAATTCAACATATTTCTTCGCTAATGATTTTATTAAATCGCCGAATGTGATTATTTTAACTGGTGAAAAAACATTGTATCTTCAATCGGATTTAGTGAATGAAGGAGATAATCATGTGCTACAAGAAATATATACAGCCAACGAAATTCCTTTCGGCTCTGTCATCTATGACGGCTCTGGAAGCGAATACGGGAAAACATTATCTGCAAGTTCAAACAATGTGTTTAGGTTTTACTTGACAGACGAAAACGACCAAGCCATAAATCTTAATGGTTTGGGAATAGTTATGACATTATTGGTTTATCGTGAAACTAATTATTTTAATTTATTTAACTCATTCTTCAATTTGTTGAAATCTAGATAATTATTTTTGATTTAATTATTTTTTTCTATAAATATATACTGGTGAATTAGTTAATTTACACTACTTCAAAAACAAAACAAAAAATGTCTGTCCGATACGGAGGAGAACTAGTCCATCAGACTAAGGGATTATTGTCAGGAAAGTATGAATTGAACAAACTTACCAGCCGTGAAGGGTCGGCGAATGTGACTCTCACTACTGCGGGAGGACTGGAAAGCACATTTGAAATTCCTACCCGCCCTTTGAACCTTGCGAGGTCTGTGTTGCGATTTACTTACAAACCAACAGGTAATGGTGCTAATACATACAATCGTATTTTTATGGATTGTCTGTCTATGATTAAAACGATTGAACTTCGTAGCCGAAGCGGGCAGTATCTGTGCAATCTTCAACATGTGGGAAATTACACTAAGATGATTTGGAAACCTGAGATTAGTTTTGAAAAATTTAAGGTCTTGGAAAATCACGGAGACTATGACCCCGCCACCGAAGGCAAGACTGGCTCTGGTGCGATGCTTCAAAAGTGTAATGTTGGAAAGATTGTTGTAGGAAGTAGAACTGAAAAGAAGGCGATTAGCGATGCAGTTGATCTTGCTGCACTCAAAACGGCGGTTGATGGATACTATAAAGTCCCGAGTGTGAATGCTAGGCGTTTTAACGACAGCGCGACAGCTACAAGCGGTGCTGGAAATTATAACCTTGTTAATGTAGATTATGATGAGGCGAAGTATTTTGAAGGTGGTAGTAATGGTGGCGAAGACCCTGTTATCAGTGTTAAACTTCCTTTGGGAATGCTGTTTGGAACGATTTTTGAACTTGATAAGACAATCGGTTTTGGTGAAATTTTGAATATGCGTATTGTGTGGGAGGCGACCAACCGTACTTTCTTCTATGGAACTGATATTAGTGCTATCTCTGCTGGTGCTACAGCAAGTGCTGTTGGTGCTACTATTTCTGACTTGAATTTGTTTCTTGCCGTGGAAACTGATCCTAATGTTATTCTTGGAGTCCAACAGAAGATCGCTGGTGAAGGCTTTCCTTTTAAGATTGAATATCCCATTGCTTGGAAACAAAATCTTCAAACAGGACAGCAAAATTTTGTCATAAAGATGAACCGCTCACAGGGTGAAAGAATTCGTCGTATTTATACTTCCGCTTTCCACAATACTGAGACTTCTTACACTGCTTTTGATAATGATAATAGAACTGATGGCGTTGCCGACCCAAACACTGCTTCAAAGAAAATTAAGACATACTACACAACCCTTGACGGAACTCGTCTTCAGCAATTTGATATTAATACTTTGAAAAATGAAGATTATATGCTTTTGAAAAATAAATTAAAGGGGAGTGCTATTTTGACTTCAAATGTGTATCACTATAACTGGTTTCATGTTGATACTTGGGACAACAACCGCCCGCTGTGCGATAAGGATACTGACGGCTATGAGGTGAGTGGTCTGAGCCTAGACACCGAGAGGCGATATGAGTTCGTTTCAACTACCGCAGGAAACAATCTCAACCATTACACATTCGCCATTCTTCAACGAAGTGTGCTTGTTAAGGGAATTGAAATCCTTATGTCGTAAATATTTATGAAACCAATAAAAAGAAAGAAAATTATTTTTTGTTTCATATACACAAGATATGACTACTCACCAGAGAAATTTAATCCCACAAAATCCAGACGAAAAATTTATAAATGTCAAAGTAGGATATGACGGACACGTTGAAACTAATCATATGAAGACTGCTTTTGGTGAGACCCTAACCAGTTCCTTAACACCAGTATTACAGGAAATCTTTCCATATACCATTAATTCACGGATATGGACATTAACTCAGACAAATGCGAGTGTTTCATTTCTGAATAATATGACGGGATTAAAAACGACTACTAATGCTACCGCTGATGCCTGTATGGTAAGCAAAAGAAAAATAAAATATCGCACTGGTATGGGTGTTGTAGCCCGCTTCACTGCTTTATGGACAACAGACGAAACCGAAGATTATTATTCGTGGATAGGTATCGGAGATAACGATTTATCTAATGGTTTCTACTTTTACAAAACTAGAGATGAAGGAATGATTATTCTACATTGTATAGGAGGAACCCCAAACGCATTTTATCAAGCGTACTGGGATGACCCGTGCGACGGAACAGGAGATATGCCTGTATTAGACTGGACAAAGAAAAATGTATTTCAAATTCAATTTCAATACTTAGGTTTTGGTGCTATTAAGTTTTCTATTGAAAATCCAAAGACAGGCGATTTTCAGTTAGTCCATACGATTAAGTATGCGAATACCAACACGGGTGTCAGTCTGCGGAATACTACATTGCCATTTGTAGCACGAATTATTAATAATAATGTTGGAGTTGGAATACAAAGACTTAAGACAGCCAGTTGTAGTTTGTTTGTTGAAGGCACCAACACTATTAATACAAGTATTACAAATACTGCGGAAGGGAGTGAAGCAGGTAATATAACTGAAAGCCCCATTTTAATATCAGGAATAAAGCATTATTCAATAATAGCCTAACCAACTATTCAAATGTCTTTCCATCTTTGATAAGTATTACAAATGAAGATACAAAGGCTAATGTCGTCAGAATGGTATTGAACGGAACACTGACAGGGGCGGGTTTTGCTGATGTTGATGCCAAAACTTCAATTGTAGATACAGACACAAAAGCAACTGCGATTGCGAACGGAACAACAATTTTTGAGATTTATGTTAATGCTACCTCAACTCAACAAATTAATCTAAGAACCTACGATATTCAATTAACCCCGAACAATGTTTTGACATTCACACAAAAGGCTGTGTCGGCAGGTGGAAATGGAAATATTAATGTTATTGCTAACTTTATAGAGGACCAATAAAACAAAAAAGAGAATGTGTGAGTGATTTGATATTTTATTTTTTTTGGTATCTTTCTTTTACAACACGAATAACATCGCTTGCTTTCCGTAATATACAACCTTCTTCTGTGCATACTTCGTCTGTATCATTCGCTGTACTTCCTTCGTCTGTAGCATTTGCTATATCTTCACCTACATTAGCCTTGATTTCGGTCATTCCAGTCTCTTTTAAATCAGTCGCCTTAAAAGGAGTGCTCTCTTCTTGCTGACCGAAGGTCGCATCTTCAACTACGTTGGAGTTATCCGTTATGGCTTCCAATGGAATAACTACTTTCACGTTGTCGTCGCGGGGTTTATATTGCTCATAGAAAGAAACAATGTCAGGCTTAGTCCATTTAATTGTGGGTTTCTTAATTCCAATGTCAAGGTTCCATTTGTCAATTTCATTTAAGTAGTCCTGTTTGGTTGACAGGTCAGTCATTGATATATATAAATATTAAAAAAATCTTTTAGCAAAAATATCAAATATATTTTTTTACTTCACTTTTAATGTCAGTAAATTTCTCAAACCACGGCTGTTTCATAACCCATTCTATATATGGTTTGTCAATGATAGCAACATCTTAAATTTTCTTACCTTTATACTTACCGAATGGAAAAATATCCCTTGGCTTGCCTGCCCGTGCATTTTCAATCATTTGGATTTCGACAGTAATTATCTTTTTAACATCGGTAAGAGAAAATGTTTCTTTTTTATTTTCAATGGAGAGTTTCTCAAACTTCTCACATAATCTGGTGAGGTGGTCATTGGTCTATATAGAGTGGTGAAAAATTTTATGGAAAAAAATTAATTAATTATTTGATATTTGATATTTTGTTCTGACTGCCGTCATCACAAAACATCGTTTTATACTTTAATGGCTGACGATGTTTGAGAATAAGCGAGAGTGCGTAGCACGACCATCTCGTAGAGTGATTACGCCCTTCGGGCAGTAAAGCGCAATTCTCAAATATCATTAAAATCCAAAAGGTCTAGTTTCAATAGCATTCTCTACAATTCCGATAACTTGTCTTTTCGTATATGTAAAACTAAATATCTTTTCTAAGTATTCGCTTGTTATTTTTTCTTTTGTTTGTCTCGTGTTATCTTGTTGTTTTCTATTATAACTACTTTTCCAGATTTCTCAATTCGCTTAGCAATCCTTAATTCTTCGTCAGTCTCCAACAATTCAGCCAGTTCATTTTTGCCATTCTCAAATAATTCAGTGTTCGTAATACCTAACCCGCAACTTATTACACTTGACATATTCGGTAAATTCAATGCTTTTTTCGTTTCATAGTTCATACTAAATCCTTTTACTTTCATACTGGCTTTACCATTATCTAATAAGTATCCATAACTTTTTGGCCCCGCCTCCCACAAGGTTTTTATTTTCGCTCCTTTCAATTCATCAGTCCAATCGCCCAGTAAATCGCCTGTCTCTACATCTGCCTGATTAATTTCTTTGTTTGTCGTATATATTACGCTGTCTGTGTCATGATACAATATCCTTTTACCTAATTTGTCCATCATATTGTAAAGTCTCATTCTCGCGTGGCATGTAGTAAATAAAGCAACTACGATATTTGTTTTAATTGGGTCGCTCACCGCGTCCTGTTTTAAGTCATAACTGGCTTCTACAATTTGGTCGTTAATTATGTTAATATTTATATTATCCACTGATTTATCGTTCAATAGTTTGTATAATGTTTCTTTATCCTTTATCATTTTGTTCTGTGTTTTATTTTGTTTTGTCCAAACTTACCCCATAAAGAGTTCAAACACAACTTAGCAACTGCTCTCCTTCCTTCGTTTTTAAATATTTTGCTTTCATCAATCTTAACTCCCATTGATTTCCATGCTGTTTATGTAATTTTGCTTTTCTGCTTCCGTATTACATCCCGCGGGGTATCCGCTGGACCCTTGTTTTACTTTCAAGAATGTCTTTATGTATTCTTTGAATAAACTACTGCTTTGTTCTTTCCAGTTCCATACTTCATATATTTTTATTAACTTATACCCTTTGTCTAATGCCTTGTAAATTTCTGGAGTTGCCCATGTGCCTGTTATTGCTCGTTCTTTATCTGTGTGCTTACATTCGCTGTGTTGCTCGGTCATTCCGCACCTATCGCATAAGTAATACATCATCTTACCTCTGTCCGCCTTCGGTAAGACTGGGTGTAGTAATCCTCTCGGCGGTAGCATCTTAATCTTAGCCACACCAAAATATTCTCTGTTTATGATTTTGTTTTTCATCTCCTTTCTTTCATCATCATTGTTAGGTCTTATAATAGTATGGTGCCCGCTAGGGTAAAGGTCGTAAAACATCACGGTCGGATAAAGTGAGCATATGTCAATATATTTTGCATACTCATTATCATGTCGTGATTTCCAATATAATTTCAGAGCATTCACTCTACCTCCAAACATTGCCTCTCGTGGGTTTAGTCCTTCTTGTTCAGTAATTCGTTCGTGTATCCTCTGCCAGTCTTTCACTGGTTTTCATCAGGTTCCAGATACTTATTACTTTCGCTTGTTCGCTAAGTTGTTTTTCTCTTCTCATTGTTTCCTTGTATAGTTCGCCCATTGTCTTATTCTTCTTCACATTCATAGCATTTCTATTCCAACACTTATCACATCCGAGCCAATGACACCCGTAAAACTCATAAGCGGTTTTGTTTTTCTCGTCCCAACCATCTACTTACACACGAGATTGCCAGAGTTGAAACAATTTTTCACCTCCGTTGAATGCGTGCTTTAATATCGGTTTTGTCTAACCTGCTTCTGTATGCTAACCATTCTACACAAGCCCTAGAAGTCATCCTGTTTTGCTTTTCCACTTTCAATATCGCAATTGAATTCTCTAGCACAAACTTAGCACGATACAAGCCATAACACATATCGCAATAGTTGTATATTGAAAGGGATCAATACCAAACTCTAGAAACTGGTTTCTAAAATCTATACAACCCTTGCTCAGTGCATCAACATCTGAATGACAATACTCAGCGATTTCCTTCGCCATATCAAACTTGTTATGTGCTTTCACTTGTTCGTCATACCATTCAAGAAGTTCCTTTCGTTTATCTCCTCGCATCGTGTCATAGCCGTAATGTTTCTTATGTGGCATTACCCCAACATAGTTTTTATTTTTAGCCGTGTTGAAGAAGTGCGGGAAGAAACCTTTCTTAAGTTCCGTAAGCCCGAATGTCTTTGGAAAGTCTGACAATGGCATCGTAAGAAAACTTAGGCTGTCTATAAAGCGATACTTCTTAAGTGTCATCATCATAATCTTACCACCTTCATAGATTACAAATGGAGTTTGTCCATTATGAACCAACCACTTAAGAATAAACTGACAATCATAACCACGGGCATTGTGTGCGATAAATGTAAATCCGCTGTGTTTAGTGTCAAAAGCCCAATTACTGAATGTTCTTGTGAATTACTGGGGAGGGGGTTTCACCCCCTAGTACCATACCCCCACCTTTTTCGTCAAGGGTTTGGAAAGGGGCGGGGCCCCTTCCGTCGTAATACTGGCTTTCCGCATGATTGACAATGTGCTCGCCTGTGTCCTGTGTCGCTTCAAAGTCAAAGAATATGTATTGCTCTGACGGCGGCAAGATTTCTTTTTGGACTATTTCACATTGGTGTTCAAGCGGTTTCACTAGTTTGAAATTTCGGCATTTCGCATATCCGCATTTGTGCTCATCCTTCTTTCTGTAATTAAGACCGCACGATTTACATTTCGCTTTAACATCGCAGTTTGTCGTCATGTGGTTATTAAAGCATTCAGTGTTTGGAAACTTTGTATTACACTTATCACATTCTTTCCACTGGCTCTTGTCATTTATTCCCTTACAACCCTTGGTTTCACAGATACTACATTTGGCTTCACAGGCGTGTCTTTCCATATACCCTCTTAGACATAACTCACAGAAATTCTTTTTTCCTATCATAGACTTCATGTTAGTTATTGTTACATTCCCTGAAGATAGCTCGATAAAAAGTCGGTAATACAACCAGACACAAATCCCCCAAAGGAGAATGATTTCTCGTTATATTAGCTCAGTGAAGCCGAAAAAGAAAGCGGCCACAGACCACGGTTAAAATGGCATTAGGTCAAAACCGGCCAAACGATATTGAAATACTGGGAAAAAAACTAGGTGCACCTGACACCCGAAGAACTGTACTTTTACCGGCTATCCGGGGGGTGATGCCTACAGTACCCCTTCCCGTTTTTATGACGGAAATATGCAATATTTTCGTCATATAGCTGCTGATTTCTTTTCTGCACAAACGCTACGGGGTGTTGCAACTAAGTGCATTAACCCACGGATAGACGGTGCAGTGGATAAATAAAACGCATACACCAGACACGCGTCAACTGTAAATCTCTAGCCTCATTTTTTGTAAATAAATAAAAAACTCCTCCTTCCACACTCGTTGTCCCCCCCGTAACTTAATCCTGAGGCAGTATGTCAAGAACAAATAGTATTACTATTAAAATAAAAGCAGCATTATAATTTTTTCTCCTTCTCTAAAAACACTTCCGATCAGTAAATACATTGTCTTTTAATAACATACCTTTGTTTTCAATCAGTTACCTTAATATAGTACTAGGGGGCCAGTCCTAATAACTATATCCAAAGCCGGTGAGTGAACCCGACCATGCGATAAACCGACACAAGTAGAGACGGACCGTGCTGGTATGACGATATTAAGTATATCCAAAGAAAAAAATATTTAATATGTCTACTATGAGAACATTTATTGAGAACATCACCCTGGATACTTGAAGCAGGGTCGTACCAGGAACACCATCGCTAAACTCACAAGCGATCCCCTTCTACGGTGTCGTATCCATTTGCCGATTGACCTTCGCACTCATATGTTGCGATAAAAATGCCAAGTAACAACAATGGTATAAAAATATTTTAATAAGACATGATCTGACATGGGCACTATGAGATTAATCCACATGCAGCTTTCAATGTCCGACGCGTGATAAAAGAAAAAAATGTCACTTACTGCCTTCGTCGCCTTGCGCGAACCCCTTTGCCAGGTGGCGGGCCGCCAACAAAAGTCAAGTCAAACTTTGACTCCTCAAGAATGTCCCATATTTTGTTAGGGATGGCGCCCAATGATAAGTCAAAAGGAATGTCAAGCACTCCCCTAGGCAGTGACTGAATAGTCCACGCAGTGTGGTCTTTGTCTCGAGGGGTAATAGTATCATCCCAAGTCTCGAGATCTTTCGCGTCTTTGTATACCGGTAAGTATTGTCTAGCTTTTGGATCCTCAACAGGGTCCATGCTTCTCCAGAAATGGAGTACCGGTTGTATCGTTTTTGCTGCTGAGGATCTCTTCGATGTCCGCGCTGCCCGTGTAGTCTGCGGGACCGCCACAGCTCGCATGAGATAAAGATCTGAGAGAGTGTCATCGGCAACATGAGATTCTGCCGGTCTCAACAGATAAAAAGCGTCTCGGACCCACTTGATGGTCGCAATCGCCTCGCCTTCCTTCCATCGCGCATGTCGAATGTCCACATTACCCGCGTTTGGGTTAGTGTCCTTCTCTTCTCCTCCTCCATGGACATCCGTCGCTCGCGTCGATCTCGCCACCTTCCTCGGTTGGTCGAAGATAAGGTCATTTTGCGCTCTCCTCCTCTGCGCCTCCGTGAAATTCTCCTTTGTACCGCCGCGGACTATGGGGGCCTTAGACTGAGTCCCCGCCGCGCTTTTGCGGTTTGAGTCTTCCTTGCTCTCCTTCTCGGTCTCCTTCTCCGAGACAGGTGCCCGATAGGCATTCTCCTCCTCTAAGGTATCCTCCTTACTGATAGGCGGTACCTATTTGAAATCCTCCTTCATCCGTTTCAACGCCTCCTCAACGGATTCATCCTCGAGTAAGAAGGGGTAATATTTGATCAGCCTTCGAACATTCACAATTTGCACCTTCCCTCTACCCCTGATCTTATAGTTCAGAGGTCCCATCTGCTCCATAATCTGGTATGGTCCTTTCCAGTGGGTAAACAGCTTAGAGCTAACCCCCTTGGGTACTTGAGGATGGTACAGGAGTACAATATCCCCAACCCGGAAACGGACTTGATCTAAGTGCGCTTGTCGCACTCCTTGTGCATCAGTCTTTCTGCGCTCCGCCTCCCTATGCGCCGCAACTATTTGCTCCGCCTCCATCTTCGCTCTTAGCCTCATCCCGAACAACTCATCCTCATCTGCCCAAGTGTCCTTTGGATGCAGAAGCGAGGTTGGGATATTAGGCTCTCGGCCGTAAACCAATTGATATGGCGAGACTGAGCTCCTGGCTCCTCCTAATGCCGATGAGGGTAGACAGTTCATTGCAAAGGCAAATGAAGGTGCTGCCTCCACCCAGGCTCTCTGATTCTCCTTCTTCATACAGTACATCTTAAGCGAGGCTTTGAGAGGTCTATGTACCCGCTCGATCTTGCCATTCGCTCTCGGGTTATAGGCAGTAACATATTGCCATTTCATCCAGTAGTACTGATGCAAATAGGAAGGCGAGACTTGCGATGGAGGCGAGGAGGCCAATGGCAGACGTATCGCCTCGGCCAAGCAAACAACCACGAACAGACTCAATGTCTACGATCGCGGCGGGTGGCGAGCAAAAAGACAATGTGTGTACTCAAGTGCCACAAGACAATGTCACTCACATAGTAAACGCACCAGTACCGCAGAATAATAAAAATGTTAATGAGGTGAAGCAGGAGGAGAAGAAGGAGGAGTTGAAAAACTTAGAGACAAGACTCCAAAATTTGGAACGTAAAGTTCTTGTTCTCGCAGTCAATATACACAGGCCCGATGCTCTGTGTTATACGGAACTTTGTTGTGAAACATTGAAGACAATATTAAAAGTTGGTAATGATACGATGGCGAATATTAATATTGTCGGCCGGAAGTTTTTTAATCGATACCGGGACTGGGTGGACGGAAATATGAAAAATTCGACTGGCACTCTGAAGGGAGTGGGTAGCCGGACGGTCATCACGGGAATCATCACTGACCTTTAAATTAAAATCCGCACGAGTATACCGCATGGACCTTTATGTCGTCCCCGGTTACCACGGGTCAATATTACTATCGTATGACCAATTGGCTACGATGGGGGCTGTGATTGATTGCGCCGCACGGCGAGTGATATATGGAGTAAAAAGAGGAGAAGAGAACGATATTGATCCCTTCAACGCTACTGACTCTTATGAGGCTTATGAGCTGAGTCTAGCGACGGATCACAAAAAGATGGCCATCGCACATGAGGCACTTGAGGTGTACGTTCACCCCCATGTCGTAAGACCGGATGAACTGTCCTGGACCGACAATTGGGAATCCCAAGTGTGCACTGTCACAGTTCCGACATGCCATTGGGACAAAAAGTCTATTGATGACTTAATCGAGAAGCGAAAGGAGGAGATTATATGTGTCGCACAAAGAAGCCCGTCGTTGGCGAGATTCGCGGAAGGAGTAGGAACAGATGTCCATATTACTAACGGATACTGTTTCCATGCGAAAGTAGGAGAAGAAAAAAGGGAGGCGTTTGTAACAAGGAGAACGGGGCGAATCCCGGATACTCCACCAGAAACTATTAAAAGTTTTATTACTGATTTCTGGGGTGACGAGCCCACGTGGCCCCGTTCACTGTCTGAAGTGAAGAAATGCTTACGGACTTTATTCGAAAATAATAAGCCGTATACTATTATCCTGCCATATAATGAGAAGGCGATATGGGCGCAGGAAATAAGGGACCGGCTTATTGATCATCCTATACCGGTACCCTCTCGCAAGCAACAGCTAGTGGTGGCTTGTCGTATGGGAACTCGTGAGCAGAGCAGTGCATACAAGCGGAAGCTCAGAGACCTCGACAAGTTGAAATTGATACCGCAAGCATTCACATGCTTTGGTGGTTTTTACACCCGTAAAGCTCCTTTGCAATACGCTAGACTCATTGACATGCTGGTGGAGCTCGGTAAAGATGATGAGCCGGACACGGTCACGTATGAAAAGACGGGCCTAGATGATGTCTCGGAAGAGGACTTAGGCTTGGAGGAGGACAGAGAACCCCTCAAGCAACATAAGCAGATGTCTGATGAAGATTTTCAAGAGGCGGCGCGGAAAATATTGGAAGAAGGAGTAGGCACGGAGAAGGAGAAGGAGCTTTTAAAAGCCAAATTAGAGGCGAACAAGGAAATTTTTGACCCTCCACATGCAGGTGGTGTCAAGCCTGAAGATTTCACTGCGGTTATTTACAAAATACCGGGTGCGGAGCCGTCACCGGCACCACGAAGGGCGAATTTGAGTATACATGAGGCGAAGATAGCGGAGGAGCTAGCAAGACAGCTGCTCAATGAGGACTTTATTGAGAGATCAACATCTCCAATAGTCTCACAACCGAGAATAGTGCCGAAGCCAGGAGGAGAATGGCGCCTGACAGTTAACTATGCTCGTGTTAACAAGGTGCTGGAGGAAGAGAGAAATCCTCTCCCGACATTAGAAGAAGGAAGGAGAGTACTGCGGAATGCAAAATTCTATTCGGTCATTGACCTTAAGAATGGCTTCTGGCAGATACCACTGGAGGAAAAGTCCAGATGGCTGACGGCGTTTGTGGTGGGTATGGAAATATATCAATGGAAAGTGCTTCCGATGGGCCTCAAGCAAGCCCCAGGACTTTTCCAGAAGGCGATGCAGAAGATGTTGAGCAGTCAGTACGATGATTTGTCTGACGGAGGCTTTATGAGAAGGCGGGGACAGAAGGCGGGAGAATATGCATTTTGCTATATCGATGACATTATCGTATACTCTAACACAATGGAGGAGCATATCGATCATTTGTGCGATATATTCAGGCGCATCGGAGCTTTTGGCCTGAAGTGCAATCTAAAGAAGTGTCAACTTGCCAAGACTAGTGTGACATACTTAGGGTACGAGATCTCCCATAATCGAGTCTCGATATCCAAAGAGAAGAGGGAGGAGATTATGAATCGACCGATACCAAAGAACCGCACTGAATTGCACTCATTCCTTGCGATGGCGCAATACTATAGCCAGTTTATACCCGATTGGGGTGCAACACGGGCTAAGTTGGAGAAATGATAGATTTTGGAGACTTTGAGAAGTGGGGCAAAGAGGCTTTGCAAGCGTTTCATGCGCTCAACGATCTCATTTACAAAGACCCGAAAGACGGAGGACTGGTGTTAACGATGCCCGACTTTACGAAACAATTCGTAGTCGATACAGACGCATCTAAGTTTGCGATTGGGGCTGTATTACAACAAGAGGATGAGGAGAAGAAATTACGCCCAATCATGTTTATTAGTAGGAAGTTGTGTGCGGCGGAGAGAAACTATTGGACAAGGCAAAGAGAGGCGTTGGCGGTAGTATGGGCCCTCAAGAGGCTCAGAGAGTATTTGTGGGGAGGACCTCAATTTACTGTCAGAACTGATCATCATAACCTGTTATGGTTGATGAATCATGAACAGACTGGACGGCTGGCGCGGTGGCAAGCGTTCTTGTCTTGTTTCGATTTTACAATGGTCCATCTACCGGGAAAGCGAAATGTGGTCGCTGATAGCCTCTCTAGGCTAGAGTTTAACTCAGAAGTATCGGCGTTGGTGTCCACGGTGGAGATGGAAGACTTGTCCACTGACAAGGTGTATGAGGTCAGCCACATTGAGGCGATGGAGATGGCGAGTGGAGTCCGATATGACCGCACAGGTCTACGGTACAGTCCACAAGGCCCGGATCACGGGATATGTTGTGAGCTACATACCCAGGAGGACGCTGAGTGGTCCTATGAGGTATATGAGAATGCGAAGGCGAACATAAGAGAGGAAGAGGAGACGCAGGAAGTTTATGCGGAGCCTCCTCAAGAGCGGAGAAGTGACCTAGACGATGACCCGGAAAGAATCGGGATACGGCTAGAAGATGGTACTATCCATATAGCCTCGCCTACCGCATGGAGGCAACAACAGGCTCAAGATCCGGAGTTTAAGGAACTCATACAGTTATATCAGAACCCGGATGAGCTACGGATGACGAAAGCGATCAAAGATCAGATGAAGGAGATGGGATGGAGAGATGGTCTACTGTGGTACAAGGGCCTTCACGGTCGCTATGCGTCACAGCCGGACAAATGGACCCTTTGGGTACCGGAGAGTCTGAGACGATTTATATTTGTCGCAGCCCACAATTGCCCACTTTTGGCGCATCCGGGTCGACAACGAACTCACATGTTCGCAGCGAGGCGATTCTGGCGGAAGAAGATGAAGGAGGAGATAGATCAGGCGGTGGATGCATGCATCCCGTGCAAAATAAACAAAACACCACTGAAGCTCCAATCCTCGCCAGCTTTCTCGCAGACCGTTCGAGACGCACCCATGTAGTTGGAGTGCTTCCTCATCTTGGTTGTCTGACACGATGTACAGTCGTGGACCCCCACCGAGCCCTTTCCACTCAGGGTTATATTATTCATTTTTACAAACTGTCGCGCCATCGTGTCACCAAAATGGAATATGTCGTGCAGACCACCCATATCCACCTTCGTTGCAGGATTCATCGACGTGGTCCAGAATGCAGAGGGATAGCATGGATAAGGTGAATCCCCACTCTCCTTCTTGCCTTCTTGTCGCACAGTCTTAAATCTATACTGGCAGGTCTCCGGATCGAAGTCCCCTACCAATATTTTCTCACTGGGGCGCAGGTCAATTCTCTTCTTCGTAACGAAGAAACCGTAATCCTGCATCACAATTGCGTATCCCTTTCTGTAGCTGGCCAGCCGAGAAGAGCACCCTGTCCAGCGTTTCAAGGCAGTAGGTTTCGCCCATCGTCACCTCCTGTGGTACAACCTCTCCCGACACACCAACGAACATCATCTTGCCCATCGCCGTTGCCCTTGTAGGTCCATCGATGCCCCTGAGGCCCAGCTCCTCATCTTCCTTGTCCCGTAACATCGAGGCATCCGGCACCAGGTGCTTCGTTGATCCACTATCCAGGTATATCGCCCTCCTGTCGTTCTCCTCTCCCCCTTCATCTGCCATCATGCTGGCAGGCTCATCATCAATTGGTGTGTTTGGCGGCTTTCTCTCTTCCTCGTTCTCCTCTCCCCCAGCTTCGTCTTCATTGACCGACGGCCTTTCTTCCACCCCCGTTCCTACTGTGATGGTAGTCTTCATCTCGTCCCACGTCCCTACCAACCTTTCCGTCAACGTAGATGCTTGTCCTTGCCCTTGCTCACGTCGTACAACCGCTTGCGGACCCGTCTGGTCCTCCCTTTCTCCACCGGATACAGGTAAAGTCGCAGTCACTGTCTTCTTCTCGTCCGTCGCAATAGCGTACGGTGGTGGGAATTGTCGCGCTCTTTCTCGCAGTATCATCCTCTCGTTGTCATTTATCGCCATGTCCAACGCTTGCATCAGAGCTTCCCAACTAACATCGATCCACTAAACCACTTCCGCCGTTGGCTTCATTCTCAGATCCCGATTGTACCTCGGCATCTGTCCCGTCTTCCCCGGTTCCGGTGCCTCGTGAAAGAAGCGAAGCATTCTCTGGTACGCCAAGTCCGCCCTGAGGCTCATCACCGCGATGGTCGACGCATGCCCACCATACCCTCGTCCCGGAGCAGACGCTTCATTCTCCAGCACCGCCTTCCATGTCGACTTCAGGCCATCCGTCTGAGTTAGCTTGCAGAAGACCTTGTGGGCTTTCCAGTCCTGCGCCTGACACCATCTGCCGCAGTAGTAGACCAGCTTACAGTGCCCACACTTCTTAGTCGCTGTTATTGCACAGAATTCGCATTCCCTTGGGACTCTCTTTAGTATCGCCTCCGGTCCGACCAGTCCGACCTCTTTTTCGAGCCCCTTGACATACGATTCCCAGTCAGCTGGTACCACTTTGAAATGGTAAAACCATTTCCAGTAACGTAGTTCGCTCAAGCAGGCGTTGTTAAAGCACGTCCAGAAGTCAGCGATATTTACTTTGCCGTTATACGTTTCACCTGGCTCGTCCCCCTCTTCTTCTCCAATTAACAACATTGGGGCAGGAGCAGCCATAAACGCATACGCCTGCTTCCTCTCGTCGCCTATCCGCCCAACCTCCACGAGGCCTCCCCCATCCGCAGCTGACGCCAAGTAAGCCTCCATCGTTCTCGGGACTTCCATTTCGTTGGGCGTCACTGCCAGACACGACACAGCCTGCATACCGTTGTTGGCTTTCTTTCCGCCAGCCTTCTTCCCCGGCCTAGCGTTAGTTTGAGTTGCGCTTCCGTTACCACTCGGCTTCTGGATCCCATTCGCCTTCAGGTTTCCGTTCGGCGGCATCCTTTTGCGGTATCTGTCCTTCAGTGTAGGATCCGGCACTTGATGGTACACGTGAAGTACTTGTGCGGGTTGCCGCAGTTGTAACATTCCAGCTTTCGTGTCTCCTTCGTCTGGTTCCCTTTCGCTTTCTGTTGCGTTGCAACCATCGCCATGCTCGTCTCCCTTTCCTCCCTGGGCAACGCTTCGTTTGCGATCACCCTCCGTTCGAAGAGCCTCTTGAACTCCTCCCAGGTGGCCGATGGGGTAGCCACTTGCGCGTCCAAGAAAGGTTACCATAGTTGCTGCTGCTCACACTTCGCTAGTGCAGTTTTAATAAACTGCATTCTCAACGTAGCGCTAATCGGTTCCCCGTGCTCTTCCAGGAACTGGCAATGTGACTCAAAGTCATTGAGTTGAGCTCGTAGATCTTCTCTACAATTAAATTTCCATTGACACACCATGTTTTTTCGCCTTTGCTTCTGGTGCGCATCGTTCCCTTGATACCTTTCTCGTAGCATTCTTAATAATTCTTCCGGCCTCAGCTGCTCTTCGCGTACCAAGTGCCGCAGGTTCCGTTCAGACGCCGATCCGTAGTCCAGTCGTTTATACATCCACATGAAGATTTGAGCCCTTCTGGTCATCAATCTTCTCCTCTGAACCGGAGTCAGCTCGTTCTTTTGCTCTTGTTGCTTGTTGTCGGGGTCGCCCCTTGCACGCCTTGCCGCTCCTTCCTTGGCCTCCTTGGCTTCTGCTCGCAGTTCAGCTTCCGCTTCGGTCCGCCATCGGATCACGTCGGCCAGGGGCTTCACATATTCCCAACACTCCACCGATGCGAGATCTGTCCGAACTTGTGCATACCAGTCATCCCAGCTCCTCCGGTAACTCCGTCCTTGAATGTAGGCGCCTTTCCCTGAAGAACAGCGGTCGCAGCATCCTTTAGCACAGAAGAGGACATAACCTTTTGTATTAATACTTGACAATAACGTTGTTGAAGACCGGAGCACTTTATGACTTGCTTGGTTTGGCAAATCTGAGATACTTTACTAAAATATAGATTGAGGTACAGAAAAGGCGCGATCTGAAGACGCGTGTCCTGACCTGATTACTGCAAGTGGCATAAATTAAATGTCTAAACAAAATTATTCAAGTCCAGTGACCAGTGTCAGTCCTGTCAATAATTGTCTCAGTCCTCAATTGTGTACATGTACGGCCTAATGAATTATAAATACCAATTCTATTCTAGCACCAATTCTATTCTAGCAATGAAGTTGGTACAAAGGAGGGGTATAAAATAAAGACAAAATAATATAATATATATGGACAAAGACACTATATCTGTAATTATTGGCGGGTTTGGTGCATCCGTCTGGCTGCCGGATCGTGTTGTTCTACATTCCCATGTAGCACGTTCACCAACCAGAACGGACTCCAGGTTGGCCTCTTATTGGTTTTTATGTATGTAAGTGTATAGAGTAGAAGATAGAAATTGACATGTATTATCAATGAAGGTTGCGAAGCGAACTGTCCGGCCGTCATTGTTATCCTCCAACACTGGGCCAACCATTGGCGGGCCCTGGCCGTCACGTCGGCACTGAGCCTAACCATTCGCGCGTTCTGGCCTTCACGTCGGCACTGGGCCATCCATTCACCGGTCTATGTACATCTTATATGTAATATGCGAGAAATTATTATATTTGCATAATATTACTCCGGGATTATAAAAGAAGTCCAAGAAGGTAATCCTTTCCCCGAAAGATCTACTACGAGCATTGATCGGATTTTTTATCCCGAGGTCAGCCCGATTTTCCCTACTAAGCACAACGGAGATCTTCTCAGCCAGGTAATTGAATTTTTCTACCGTAAAATGTATTTTAGTAAATACATCCGCGATATTTTCCTCTGTAGGTACCCGGAATAGTTTGACCTTTCCCTCCCTCACGAGTTGTGCTAATAGATGATACCGAACCTCTATGTGCTTGGTCCTAGCTTCCCCTAGCCCTCTCTCCGATAATAATACCGTTCCTTCGTTATCCTCGAAGAGAGGGGTAGGACCTTCAAGATTTATTCCGATATCCCGTAAAGTTTGTTGTACCGCGAGAAGTTCTCTGACCGCCTCGTTACCGAAACTGTCTCTGACTCCAACGTAGATTGGGCTATTACGGATTGAAGTTTCGAAAACCACGAAATTGGGCCGGTATCTCCTTCATGTAACCCAACTCCTCTAACATTAGTAGCTCGTACTTACGCTGATGCAATGCAATCCCCTTTCCAGTCTGAATGATCTGGATGTTTTTGAACTCAGTAGCCTTACCCAGATCCTTACATCGGAAACCTCTCTTTTCAAACTGTTTCACCATCTTGGTGTGTTTTTCTTGAGATGCGGCATGGCAGCCATCATCAACATGAAAGGACACCAGTTGAGTGGTTTGTGGACTACTCCCGTGTAATACGTCGAATTCAAGAGGCTCTGTCTAACGTGAGGGGCTTGAACTCTACTTCGGTTGTGAGCTTCCCATACAGCATGTCGTACCAGAGGCGGCCCGCCTCCGGGTGCCCGTATAAAGCTTTTTTCAGAAGCCAGACTTACCCTGCCATCTGAAATTCAGCCGGCGGTTTGACATATATGTCATATGGGATCCTCGCGTGTAGGTACGCGGTCGTGAAGTCAATCAACCATAAATCTATCCAAAAAAAAGGCTGCGTAGGCTTATGGTCCTATGCTGGGCTGTAGGAGAGTAAGTCTTTTTAGGATTGTACTGTGCATAAGCTTTCAGGAGATCCCCTCTAAAGGCTTATACGGGCGTTATGAAATTCATCCACAGTACCTTGCTGTTTTACCGTGTCTATCCATTTTATCGGAATAATGGGTGTGCCCGACATTTCCGCTTCGCTCACTTTTCGCCAAACAAACTCCTTTACTTCTTTGAGCTGTTCGAATTCTTTCTGTCTAGCTTGTTTACGGTCTTTCGGTTTTTGTACTACGGGGAATTTCGGGAATTTTTTACTCACAAGACAATACTCCGCCCGGTTTTCCTCCCGGGCGCATACCGTAACATGAGCGCTTCTTGTCCTTTTTTCCGTGATAATGTTTTCACTCGAAATTTCTGCTTGTTCGTGTGATCTCCGTTCTGGTTTATGCGCTTCTCTCTGCACCTCCACCCTCTGAGAGACTCTCTCTCCCCCTCGACAAACGCAAATTCAGATATTATTATTTGTGTTGGTCGATACGGGTGGTGGTGTGATAATGGTCTTTTGCTCACGAGATTCGGGTATTGGCGCTGTTTGCAGCGGGACTTTAGCGTATTTGATGATTTCTGAGTCTAATATCTTATCCGTGATACCATCGTCAAATAAGACATTATGTGCGGGAAATCGTTTTAGATTTACGGGTAACGGGTGCAGAAGGGGCCGTCGCCGTCCCCGTCCCCCGCCGTATCGCTGTTTCCCATTTATCCCCATAAACTAATTTAGCCCACTGTTCCCCGAAAACTCTTGCCGGAATTTCCATATACGTCCCGGACAATTTCTGCCTTTCCTTGGGCTTACGCCCCCTTTTAGTGCTCTTCATCTCCCCCTGTTCTACACTCGGTTGAGTGTCCTTGGGACTCGGAGGCTCCTAGGGAGGTGGGTCCGAGTCCACGAATACCGGTCCCTCCTCCTCTTCACTGTTCTCGTCAGCTTGCGAAGTGTGGGGCGACTCTTCGATAGGGGGTGATTCCTGAGAAAGGGTCGGTCCGCGGAGAGGAAGGACTTTTGTCCACACGAGATTGAGAGGGTACGACGGGCGATGGAACAAGCGGAAGCCTCGAAGATAGCGATGCTGAAGCTAGCCACGATGAGACGGGAACGATATGTGGAGAACCAGGAGATGAGGGAAATCCGGGAAACCATCAAGAAGGAAAAACTAGAGATGTTAAAATTGGCTACCACGAGAAAAGAGACAGTTCCTACCAGGGGGTTTCCTCCCCCTGCCGGAATCTCCTCCCCCGGGTCCTCCCCTGAAACGGTACTTTGACTTTCTGGGGCGTTTGTTGTGATAGAGGAGAGGGGGACTGTTGCCACTTGACAGAGAACCTCTCGCCCGAGACATCGTCTCTTTCGAGAGATTTAGATGCCCCTCTCTTCCCCAGTTTCCAAACGTCGAAAATAACATTACGGATATTACCGTATATTTTCCTCGCAACCGGATCATATACCCGATAATATCCATTGTTCCTTTCGTACCCGAGAAATAAAACTTTCCTCCCCCTCTCGTCTTTTCTCCTCTTTGCATCCACCTTCATATACGCCAGGCATCCAATAGGACGTAAATGGTGCAAAAGGGGCTTCCGCTTATGGATGATTTCATAAGGGGACTGCCCTTTGAAGGGGCCACGGGCGAGTGGTAGGAGATTGCCAAAATAAGTAGAGGCTTTCTCTGTCTCCGTCCACATAGACTCTATTGGGAAGCTCGGCGTCGCTAAGAACTGCCCTTGTGGGTCCGCCACACGTTTGGTGTGCTCGTTCTATTTTAGCGACCGCCTGTTTCTCCCCTTTCGGAGCCTCTAGGAGGACCGGTTGATTGGCATGAATCCAGGTCTGAAACTCCTTGTACTTTCCGTATTCCTGGTCACAAGTTAGGAATTTCACTTTCTTTCCTGTGTGCCGTTCAAAAAAAGCAACGGCCTTGAGGAAGCACGTGAAAAACTCATTCTTATGCCTCAGGTAATAATCTAACTCAAATCCGGACGCGAGACATTTGACGGTGAACTTATACTTCTTTCTGTCCCAAGATGTGGTGTTCCACCAACCCTGGGTGTCCATTGATATATGAATCCCAGGGTGGCGTTCTACCAGATGGTGATTGTCTCTGAAATGAGGTACCTTCTTTATTTTATTCCTTAGACACCACTCGCACCTCATTATGCGTTCCATTCACTTTTTCCCCACTATCTTTACTCCCATATAGTTAGCCACTCCATGGCTTTTACCCCTCTGTGCTTATACATACGATGAAACACAGTGGCATGTATGTTTTCGTGATAGCGAGGACGAACGACAGGACACAAAACTTTACTATCTGATACTTTACCCCCTTTTCCCTCTCTCAGAATCTATCTCAGTAGAGTAAGGTATGTATGTATTAGGTACATCACACCGCCAACCACAGATGCATGGAGAGCAGGGGGAGACGAAGACCACAAAAAGGGGCCGTAAGTCCAAGGAAAGGCCGAAATTATCCGGGGTGTACATGGAAATTTCGGCAAGAGCTTTTGGGAACAGTGGGGCAAACAAGTTTACGGGGATAAATGGGAAACCACGATGCGGCGGGGGACAGCGACAGTCCCTTCTGCGCCAGTTACCCGTAAATCCAAAAGATTTCCCGCGCAATGTTAATGTCCTCTTTGACGACGGTGTCACGGATAAGATATTAGACTCGGAAATCATCAAATACGCCAAAGTCCCGCCGCGAACAGCGCCAACACTCAAATGGATGAAAAACAAGCCAAGGCCACCATGACACCACCACCCCAAACGACCAACACAAACACTGAGTCTGATGTCACAATCACTAGCCCAAGCCCGCCGCTAGTCCTGGGCCCGATGTCACTTCAGAATTTGCATTTGCCGAGGGGGAGAGAGAGAGGGTGGAGGTGCAGAGGGCGAAGCATAGACCAGAATGGAGATCACACGAACAAGGAGAAATTTTGGGTGAGAACATTATCACAGAAAAAAGGATAAGGAACGCTTATATTACGGTATGTGCCCGGGAAGAAGACCGGGCGCAGTATTGCCTAGTAAGTGAGAAATTCCCGGAATTCCCCGTAGTACAAAAACCGAAAGACCGTAAACAAGCTAGACAGAAAAAGAATTCGAACAGCTCAAAGAACTAAAGGCGTTCGTTTCGCGAAAAGAGAGCGAAGCTAAAATGTCGGGCACACCCATTATTCCGGTAAAATGGATAGACACGGTAAAACAACAAGGTACTGCGGACGAATTCCATAAAGCCTGTATAAGCCTTAGAGGGGACCTCCTGACAGCTTATGCACAGTATAACCCTAAAAAGACATACTCTCCTACAGCACAGCATAGGACTATTTTACTCATGATAGCTTACGCAGCCTGTTTTGGGATAGACCTATGGTTGATTGACTTCACGACCGCCTATCTACACGCAAAAATCCCGAATGACATATACGTAAAACTGCCGGCTGAATTTCAGATGGCAGGTACCTAAAGAAAGCCTTGTACAGGCACCCAGAGTCGGGGCGTTTATGGTACGACATGCTGCATGGAGAACTTACGACTGAGCTAGAGTTCAAGCCCCTTACGTTAGATCGAGCCTCTTTTGTAAAGCACGGGAGTAACCCACAAACTACTCAACTGATGTCCTTTCATGTTGATGATGGCTGCCACGCTGCATCTAAAGAAGAGACACATCAAAATGGTGAAACAGTTCGAAAAGAGAGGTTTCCGGTGTAAGGACCTGGGAAAGGCTACTGAGTTCAAAAATATCCGGATCGTTCAGACTGGAAAAGGGATTGCGTTGCACCAGCGCAAGTATAAGTTGCTCATCTTAGAAGAGCTGGGCTATATGAACGAGATACCGACTAAAACGCCGTTCACTTCCGATAGCCCCGCCCCCCTGAAAAAGGACCACCGCCTTTACGCTATGATCTTAGGTGCCTTATTGGCATACTCATATTTTTACCAATCCATACAATGCCATTACTCATATGCCCTTTAAGTATTGCGACCAAGTCTCAAGTTCCCAAGCCAGAGGTATCCTACGCCATGGCACCGTATGCTTTTGTGGCTTTTGACCCCGCGAGCGCTATTCTTCAAGAAAGGGGACCGAAATTTACGGAAAATGTTGGAAGCTAATTTCTCGGTTCCTAGAACTCCAGAATTTTGGAAACCTAACCAGGAATCTTGCGCAGCGGCTAACTGATGGAAAGAGTGAATATGAATATAATCCCACACGGATAGGTTGAACTCAAACTTAAAGAACAGTTAATATCCTGACAGGACCACTTAGTGGTTCTCAGTTGATTCACGACATGGAGAGTGAGAATGTGCTACAGAATGTGTTGTTGCGAGAGGCAGCTTATGGTCTGTTGAGGGCGATTTTGCGGGTTGCATACAGATCAGGAAAGAGAGAGTGAGAAGGAAGCCCCAGTGATGGGGGAGCAAAACAAAGTTAGCCCGCCTAAACCTTTAGTTGAGAAGAAGAAGATGGAGAAGGCGAAGCGCTCAAAGCGCCGAAGCAAGAAAAAGAAGGGGAAAGGAAAGGCTGCGTCCAGTCCCAGTCGGAAGAGCCCAATGAAAGGGAAAATTTATTTTATGAAGTCGGGGAACCAAGTTGGCTCTGACGACGACGACCAACGCGACGAGCATGTGGTGGGCAGCGACATCGACAGCGACAGCGGTTCAGGCTCAGACCCGGAGCGGCGATTGGTGGGGCGTGCGACGCGCAAGTGGTTTCATGACCCGAGCGGCGAACTACAGCGTCTGCAAGTGAGCGGCTGGGAGCCGAGAAGCTAAGGGACTCGGCTGCTACAAGGAAGCAAGGGAGAGGGGAAGCGCGCGGGGGGGGGGGCGGCGCAACGACTGTGACTTTTTTTACGGCGGCGTCATAAGTTAAGTTTGGCGGCGAGACACAAAGTTAGTTTTATATAGTTGAATGTAGTGCATATAGTTGTTGAAAGTTAGAAGGCTCCGATAATTTCTGAGTAGGGCTACAACTTTGAATATTTACCACCATATATGCGAGGTTAGTAGCATAAGGTAGATGGGGCAGTTAGTCCTAAATAGGGGGAGCAATGAACAATTTATTAATAATCCTGAGTATTAGTAGTCATACCGCCCACCACAATGACAATTACCTATTTTACCGCTATATCACTCTAAATGTAACTGTCAATTCAAAGCTTTGGCTGTTTGTGGTTGTGGCGCTTAGTGACGTATTGTCCATCACTCTTTAATAAAGTAAAGTACGGTGAGCCTCTCGTTGTCCAGCCTGTGCTAACGAGTAATTAAGTAAAAATGAACATAACTGAGGAGAAAGTGTCTAACTAATGTCTAATGGTTTCAGCCTGAGAGAGTTTGCCACGGTGACACTGAACTTGAAGTACTGGTCTGGGGTCACGGGCATCGGCGGTGCGGCCAAATCCAATTTACCCTGCCAGTGAGTCACGGTGGTTACTAGTAGCTCTCTGTTTCAAACTCGAAGCGATGACTTAGGAGTCACGGGCCCATACAACGTTTCATTGGCGGGATTCAGTTCTCTGTTAAAGGGTTCTCAGTGTATTAAAGTAACGTTTGGAGCTGCAGTGGTATTAATAAGTGAGTTGACCGGGGACGCCTGGGAGACGAATAAACCGGCGGAGAGCACCTCAGTGCAAGGCATCATATTAATATCATTCCTCAAAAGTTACGCAAACACTGTTTTAATAAAATATTATAATTATCTAACCAAGCGGAAGGATCAGACAGGATTGTGGCTGCTGTGCCAGCCTTCCTCAGCTTCTGCGGCAGTCGCAGGTGCAGTCCAGCGGGAGGGCTTATATATAAATGCACGCTTGTCATAGGGTTGGCAATCGGCGTGTCCAGCACGTAAAAGCACACGCAGTTTCCGGTGTAGTGTATAAACGAACGGAACTGAAGCATGATTACTACTGAGATGGAAACTTGATGTGGGGGCAGATATCGATGACATAGTACCAGTTCCGACCGGTCCACATGAGATCCTAGGTAATAATAGTCCGATTGGGGATGTAGCAACATATGGCTAAATACTCGTAATACTAAGCTTACTAGTGGCAAGTATTTTCTTACTGCGACTAGTGCTGCTGCTGCTACTACTACTACTACTACCGAAATTCTAACTAACAAAATAAAGAAACGAATCAATCGTGTGATTCCCTTCAGGTGTAGCACGGGACTGTTTATCACAACAACAACAACAACATCAACAACAACAACAACAACATCGCAAACACTTACAATAAGTAGTAGTAGTAGTAGTAGTATTTTGTTAGTTAGAATTTCGGTAGTAGTAGTAGTAGTAGCAGCAGCAGTAGTCGCAGTAGTAGTAGTAGTAGTAGTAGTAGTAGTAGTAGTAGTAGTAGTAGTAGTAGTAGTAGTAGTAGTAGAGTAATGGTAGTAGTAGTAGTAGTAGTAGTAGTAGTAGTAGTAGTAGTAGTAGTGGTAGTAGTAGTAGTAGTAGTAGTGGTAGTAGTGGTAGTAGTAGTAGTAGTAGTAGTAGTAGTAGTAGTAGTAGTAGTAGTAGTAGTAGCAGCATCACCAGCAGCAGCAGTGATAGCAGCAGCAGTAGTAGTGATAGCAGCAGCAGTAGTAGTGGCAGCAGTAGGGGAAGAAGACAGAAGAAGCAAAGGAAGTGTACAAGAAGAAGCAGAGAAACACAAGCAGCAGGAGCAGCAGAATAATGGTAATGATCTACTACTACTACTACTACTACTACTACTACTACTACTACTACTACTACTACTAATAATAATAGTGCTTCTCTGTCAATGGCTGATGCATTTCTGCACATGCGCCTCCATCGTCTCACCCGTGAGGGGAGTACGAAGAATTGACGATAGGCTGTAATGACACCCCCGCAAGGGCAGTTCCAACACTTCCAGACGGACCGGTATGTTCAATGAAAATACTGGTCCAGACGGACCGGTATGTTCAATGAAAATACTGGTGGCACCGACGGGAATCGAACTGGCGACAGGGCCCAGATGGTAGAACTTGACCACTGGGCTATCACGGTGTCCAATAATAATAATAATAATAATAATAATAATAATAATAATAGTGCTTCTCTGTCAATGGCGGATGCAAATCTACACATGTGCCTCCATCGTCTCACCCGCGAGGGGAGTTCGAAGATTTGACCGATAGCTCTACTGGCATCCCCGCAGGGCAGCTCCAAGCCTTCCACACAGACCAATACCTTCAAATAAAACACACTTTGAAAATACTGGCACAGACGGGAATCGAACTGGCGACAGGTCCCAGATGGTATTGAACTTGACCACTGAGCTATTGCGGTGCCATTATAATACAAAGATCCTCTGCAGAAGAA
>WBZZ01006242.1:57500-81398 GCA_019918135.1 Paulinella micropora
TACTGGTGGCACCGACGGGAATCGAACTGGCGACTGGGCCCAGATGGTAGAACTTGACCACTGGGCTATCACGGTGTCCAAAATAATATTAATAATAATAATAATAATACCTAGGGGCTGCGCCAACACCTGAAAGGATGGTTTACCGGTGCGCACCAAACTCCGCCAGCCCCACTTCTTATCACTTTTTGGAGGGCCCCCGGACCCCCCTCCCCCCTCCCGCCACCTTTCCCTTCGACACTGTACGTTAAATTGCCGGAGGTGCAAAGTGCGCCTGGTGGCAAAAACCTCAACTTTCAGATGTGGGTGCCACCCGCGACAAGAACGGGTACGTACAGCAGGGCTCCCCCGGAACCCCCCTTTCCCTTCGACAGGGTACGTTGACTTGCCGGAGGTGCCGCAAAGGGCGTCTGGTGGCGAAAAACCTCAAGTTTTAGGTGTGGGTGCCACCCGCGACCAGAACGGGTACATGCAATCGCAGGGCTCACCCGGACCCCCCTTTCCCTTCGACAGGGTACGTTGTATTGCCGGAGGTGCCGCAAAGGGTGTCTGGTGGCAAAAAACCTCAATTTTCAGGTGTGGGTGCCACCCGCGACCAGAACGGGTACGTACAATTACAGGGCTTGGGTTCCCGGGGGGAGGGCACCCCGGACCCCCCCTGCCCCGTCGACAGTGTATGTTCAATTGCCGGAGGCACCGAGTACTGCCAAAAAACAAGGATATTTGGCATTCAGGACACTCTCCTAACGCAAATATTTGCGTGAATTCCAAAAACATTATACCAGCATCAAGGTCGAGTCTGGCGCTAACCACCCTGCCAATATGAGCTCCCAACTCCTGGTTCCCACAAACCATGATTTATTCCGATGGGGGGTGCAAAAAAAGGCTGAAAAAAACCAAGGAAATTTGGCATTCAGGACATTCCCTAACGCAAATATTTGCGTGAATTCCAAAAAAATTATACCAGCATCAACATCGAGTCTAGGGCTAGCTACCCTGCCAATATGAGCTCCCAACTCCTCCTCGTTCTCACAATCCATGATTTATTCCGACAGGGGTGCGAAAACGCGGGGGGTGGGGAGGGTACACAATTTTCATTTCCCCCCTCCCCCCAAACCCCCCACCCCCTTCAACACCTTTCAGGGATAATAATAATAATAATAATAATAACTAGGGGCTGCGCCAACACCTGAAAGGATGGTTTGCGGTGCGCTTCGCGCACACCCCCCCCCCCCCCCCCCGCCCCTCGGGCTGGGGTTCCCGGGGAGGAGGGCCCCCGGACCCCCCCTTTCCCGTCGACAGGGTACGTTCAATTGCCGGAGGTACCAGCAGAACGCAAGTGTAAGCTCCGGTGGCACAAAAACCTAAAATCTCTGGTTTTTGTGCCACCCGCCACCAAACCTTTTTTATCTCCGAAGAGAGCGCACCTAGAGGTGTCGGGTACACCAAACATCAGCCTCAAACTCCCTCGGGTGTGCGCAAACGGCGCCTGGTGGCGCAAAAACCTCAATTTCCCGGTGTGTAGGCCACCCGGCGCCACAATTTTTATATTTTCGAAGAGAGCTCATTAAGAAGTGTCAGATACACCAAATAACAGCCGCTAACTCCCTCTGGTGTGCGCAAACAGCTTCTGGTGGCACAAGACCTCAATTACAATCGCCGGACTGGGGTTCCCGGGGGGAGGCCCCCCGGACCCCCCCTTCCCCATCGACAGGGTGCGCTCAATTGCCGGAGCTACCAGCAGAACGCAAGTGTAAGCTCTGGTGGCAAAAAAACCTAAAATCTCTGGGTTTTGTGCCACCCGGCACCAAATTTTTTGGCTCCGAAGAGAGCTCACCGAGAGATGTCGGACACACCAAACATCAGCCTCAAACTCCCTCTGGTGTGCGCGAACGGCGCCTGGTGGCGCAAAAACCTGATTTTTCTGGTTTTTACGCCACCCGGAACCACAATTTTCATATTTTCAAAGAGAGCTCATCAAAAAGTGCCAGATACACCAAATATCAGCCGCTAAATCCCTCTGGTGTGCGCAAACGGCGCCTGGTGGCACAAAGACTTCAATTTTCTGGTTTGGGTGCCACCCGCGACCGAAACGGGTACGTACAAATGCAGGACTTGGGTTCCCGGGGGAAGGGCCCCCTTCCCCGTCGACAGGGTACGTTCCATTGCCGGAGGTACCGGCAAGTACTCCAAAAAAAACAAGGAATTTTGGCATTCAGGACACTCCCCTCACGCAAGTATTTGCGCGAATTCCAAAAAAATTATATCAGCATCAACATCGAGTCTGGGGCTAGCCACCCTGTCAATATGACCTCCTAACTCCTCCTGGTTCACACAAACCATGACTTAGTCCGACGAGGGTGCAAAGTAGGCTAAAAAAACAATTAACTTTGGCCTTCAGGACAGTCCCCTAACGCAAATATTTGCGTGAATTCCAAAGAAAATGTATCAGCATCAAACCATGATTTATTCCGACAAGGGTGCGAAAAAAAAAGGAATTTGGCATTCAGGACACTCCCCTAACGCAAAGATTTGCGTGAATTCCGAAAAATCATATCAGCATCAACATCGAGTCTGGGACTAGCCACTCTGCAAATATGAGCTCCCAACTCCTCATCGTTCCCACACACCATGATTTATTCGACAAGGGTGCGGAAAAAGGGTGGGGGGGGGGGGGGGGGTACACAATTTCCATTTTCCCCCTCCCCAAACCCCCCACCCTCTACTCCCAACACCTTTCAGGGATTAATTAATTCACGCAAATATTTGCGTTAGGGGAGTGTCCTGAATGCGAAAATTCCTTGTTTTTCTGGCCTATTTTCTGCACTTCCGTCGGAATAAATCATGGTTTGTGGGATCCAGAAGGAGTTGGGAGCTCATATTGGCAGGGTGGCTAGCCCCAGACTCGATGTTGATGCTGGTAAAATTTTTTTGGAATTCACGCAAATATTTGCGTTAGGCGCAGTGTCCTGAACGCAAAAATTCATTGCTTTTTTGGCCTATTTTTGCATCCCCTGTCCATATATTATTATTATTATTATTATTATTATTATTATTATTGGACACCGTGATAGCCCAGTGGTCAAGTTCTACCATCTGGGCCCTGTCGCCAGTTCGATTCCCGTCGGTGCCACCAGTATTTTCATTGAACATACCGATCCGTCTGGACCAGTATTTTCATTGAACATACCGGCCCGTCTGGAAGTGTTGGAACTGCCCTTGCGGGGGTGTCATTAGAGCTTATCGTCAATTCTTCGTACTCCCCTCACGGGTGAGACGATGGAGGCGCATGTGCAGAAATGCATCAGCCACTGACAGAGAAGCACTATTATTATTATGATTATTATTATTATTATTATTATTATTATTATGGACACCGTGATAGCCCAGTGGTCAAGTTCTACCATCTGGGCCCTGTCGCCAGTTCGATTCCCGTCGGTGCCACCAGTATTTTCATTGAACATACCGGTCCGTCTGGAAGTTGCAACTGCCCTTGCGGGGGTGTCATTAGAGCCTATCGTCAATTCTTCGTACTCCCCTCACGGGTGAGACGAGGGAGGCGCATGTGCAGAAATGCATCAGCCATTGACAGAGAAGCACTATTATTATTATTATTATTATTATTATTATTATTATTATTATTATTATTATGGACACCGTGATAGCCCAGTGGTCAAGTTCTACCATCTGGGCCCTGTCGCCAGTTCGATTCCCGTCGGTGCCACCAGTATTTTCATTGAACATACCGGTCTATTTCTGGACCAGTATTTTCATTGAACATACCGGCCCGTCTGGAAGTGTTGGAACTGCCCTTGCGGGGGTGTCATTAGAGCTTATCGTCAATTCTTCGTACTCCCCTCACGGGTGAGACGATGGAGGCGCATGTGCAGAAATGCATCAGCCATTGACAGAGAAGCACTATTATTATTATTATTATTATTATTATTATTATTATTATTATTATTATTATCATTATTATTATTTCTACCATCTGGGCCCTGTCGCCAGTTCGATTCCCGTCGGTGCCACCAGTATTTTCATTGAACATACCGGTCCGTCTGGAAGTGTTGGAACTGCCCGTGCGGGGGTGTCATTAGACTCCCCTCACGGGTGAGACGATGGAGGCGCATGTGCAGATTTGCATCAGCCATTGACAGAGAAGCACTATTATTACTATTATTATTATTATTATTATTATTATTATTGGACACCGTGATAGCCCAGTGGTCAAGTTCTCCCATCTGGGCCCTGTCGCCAGTTCGATTCCCGTCGGTGCCACCAGTATTTTCATTGAACATACCGATCCGTCTGGACCAGTATTTTCATTGAACATACCGGCCCGTCTGGAAGTGTTGGAACTGCCCTTGCGGGGGTGTCATTAGAGCTTATCGTCAATTCTTCGTACTCCCCTCACGGGTGAGACGATGGAGGCGCATGTGCAGAAATGCATCAGCCATTGACAGAGAAGCACTATTATTATTATTATTATTATTATTATTATTATTATTATTATTATTATTATTATAGGACACCGCGATAGCCCAGTGGTCAAGTTCTACCATCTGGGCCCTGTCGCCAGTTCGATTCCCGTCGGTGCCACCAGTATTTTCATTGAACATACCGGTCCGTCTGGACCAGTATTTTCATTGAACATACCGGTCCGTCTGGAAGTGTTGGAACTGCCCTTGCGGGGGAGTCATTAGAGCCTATCGTCAATTCTTCGTACTCCCCTCACGGGTGAGGCGATGGAGGCGCATGTGCAGATTTGCATCAGCCATTGACAGAGAAGCACTATTATTATTATTATTATTATTATTATTATTATTATTATTATTATTATTATTATTATTATTGAGTCTTTGGAGCGGAGCCGCGTCACCGAACGGTCCCGTGCTACCAATGGAGGCACATGTCCGACAGGATCAAAGGCCAATTGACTGATAAGTCTATTATTATTATTATTATTATTATTATTAGGGGCTGCGCCAACACCTGAAGGGATGGTTTGCGGCGCGCTTCGCGCCCCCCCCCCCCCGCCCGCCTTCTCTTCCCAAGGTTCCTCTCATTCTCACTTTACAGCCTTGGAGCAACCTTAGCCATTCATTTTGGTGCAGGCAAATTCGCTTCGGGCACGTACAATGGCGGGGCTGGGGTTCCCAGGGGAAGGGCCCCTCGGACCCCCTCCCCTTTCCACAGTCGACGGGGTACGTTCAAATTGCCGGAGGTAACCGGCAAAGCACAGCTCTTAGAGCCTTGGAGCATTCTCAGCCATTCATTTTGGTGCCGGCGAATTCGCGTAGGGTACGTACCATTGCCGGGCTGGGGTTTTCGGGGGGAGGGCCCCCCAGACCCCCCCTTCCCTGTCGACAGGGTACGTTAAATTGCCGGCGGTACCAGCAGAACGCAAGTGTAAGCTCTGGTGGCACAAAAACCTAAAACCTCTGGTTTTTGTGCCACCCGGCACCAAAACTTTGATCTCCGAAGAGAGCTCACCGAGAGGTGTCGGGTTCAAACTCCCTCTGGTGTGCGCGAACGGCGCCTGGTGGCGCAAAAACATGAATTTTCTTGTTTTTACGCCACCCAGCACCACGATTTCATATTTTCAAAGAGAGCTCAACAAGAAGTGCCAGATACACCAAATACGAGCCGCTAAATCCCTCTGGTGTGCGCAAACTGCGCCTGGTGGCACAAAGACCTCAATTTTCTGGTTTGGGTGCCACCCGCGACCAAAACGCGTACGTACAAATGCAGGACTTGGGTTCCCGGGGGGAGGGCCCCCCGGGACCACCCCTTCCCCGTCGACAGGGTACGATGAATTGCCGGAGGAACTGGCAAGTACTCCCAAAAAACAAGGAATTTTGGCATTCAGGACACTCACCTAACGCAAGTATTTGCACGAATTCCAAACAAACTATATCAGCATTAATATCGAGTCTGCGGATAGCCATCCTGTCAATATGAGCTCCCAACCCTTCCTGGTTCACACAAACCATGATTTATATGGACAGGGGATGCAAAAATAGGCCAAAAACAACCCTTCCTGGTTCACACAAACCATGATTTGTCAGATACACCAAATATCAGCCGCTAACTCCCTCTGGTGTGCGCAAACGGCGCCTGGTGGCACAAGACTTCAACTTTCTGGTGTGGGTGCCACCTGCGACCAAAACGGGTACGTACAATCACAGGGCTAGGGTTCCCGGGGGAAGGGCCCCCCGGACCCCCCCTGCCCCGTCGACAGGTTACGTTCAATTGCCGGAGGCACCGGCAAGTGCTGCTAAAGAAACAAGGAAATTTGGCATTCAGGACACTCCCCTAACGCAAATGTCTGCGTGAATTCCAAAGAAATTATATCAGCATCAAGATCGAGTCTGGGGCTAGCCACCCTGCCAATATGAGCTCCCAACCCCTCCTGGTTCACACAAACCATGATTTATAGGGATGGGGGGTGCAAAAAAAGGCCAAAAAAACAAGGAAATTTGGCATTCAGGACACTCCCCTAACGCAAATATTTGCGTGAATTCCAAAAAATCATGTCAGCATCAACATCGAGTCTGGGGCTAGCCACCCTGCAAATATGAGCTCCCAACTCCTCGTTCCGACAAACCATGATTTATAGGGATAGGGGTGCGGAAAAGGGGGGGGGGGGGGTGGGGGGGGGGGTACACAATTTTCATTTTCCCCTCCCCCCAAACCCCCCACCCCCTTCACCAACACCTTTCAGGGATAATAATAATAATAGTAATAATAGTGCTTCTCTGTCAATGGCTGATGCAAATCTGCACATGCGCCTCCATCGTCTCACCCGTGGGGGGAGTACGAAGAATTGACGATAGGCTCTAATGACACCCCCGCACGGGCAGTTCCAACACTTCCAGACGGACCGGTATGTTCAATGAAAATACTGGTGGCACCGACGGGAATCGAACTGGCGACAGGGCCCAGATGGTAGAACTTGACCACTGGGCTATCACGGTGTCCATAATAATAGTCATAATAATAATAATAATAATAATAATAATAATAATAATAATAATAATAATAATAATAGACTTATCAGTCAATTGGCCTTTGATCCTGTCGGACATGTGCCTCCATTGGTAGCACGGGACCGTTCGGTGACGCGGCTCCGCTCCAAAGACTCGACTGGCAGAATAATAATAATAATAATAATAATAATAATAGTGCCTCTCTGTCAATGGCTGATGCATTTCTGCACATGCGCCTCCATCGTCTCACCCGTGAGGGGAGTACGAAGAATTGACGATAAGCTCTAATGACACCCCCGCAAGGGCAGTTCCAACACTTCCAGACGGGCCGGTATGTTCAATGAAAATACTGGTCCAGAAATAGACCGGTATGTTCAATGAAAATACTGGTGGCACCGACGGGAATCGAACTGGCGACAGGGCTCAGATGGTAGAACTTGACCACTGGGCTATCACGGTGTCCATAATAATAATAATAATAATAATAATAATAATAATAATAATAATAGTGCTTCTCTGTCAATGGCTGATGCATTTCTGCACATGCGCCTCCATCGTCTCACCCGTGAGGGGAGTACGAAGAATTGACGATAGGCTCTAATGACACCCCCGCAAGGGCAGTTCCAACACTTCCAGACGGACCGGTATGTTCAATGAAAATACTGGTCCAGACGGACCGGTATGTTCAATGAAAATACTGGTGGCACCGACGGGAATCGAACTGGAGACAGGGCCCAGATGGTAGAACTTGACCACTGGGCTATCACGGTGTCCAAAATAATAATAATAATAATAATAATAATAGGCTTCCTCAGACTATAGCATCAGATCCAGATCCTGGACATGTGCCTCCATTAATAATAATAATAATAATAATAATAATAATAATAGTGTATCTCCTGCCAATTGCTGAGCCAAAAGGCCATGTGCATCCAGTCCTCCATTCCATAAGGAAAGTCTCCACACCAATCGGTGGAATAAAGGAAGTGATAGCATAGAACATTACTCTAGGAGCTTTATACCAATCAGCCCATGGAAAGGACCGATGGCCTATGTACTCCCTAATAATAATAATAATAATAATAGTGCTTCTCTGTCAATGGCTGATGCATTTCTGCACATGCGCCTCCATCGTCTCACCCGTGAGGGGAGTACGAAGAATTGACGATAAGCTCTAATGACACCCCCGCAAGGGCAGTTCCAACACTTCCAGACGGGCCGGTATGTTCAATGAAAATACTGGTCCAGAAATAGACCGGTATGTTCAATGAAAATACTGGTGGCACCGACGGGAATCGAACTGGCGACAGGGCCCAGATGGTAGAACTTGACCACTGGGCTATCACGGTGTCCAATAATAATAATAATAATAATAATAATAATAATAATAATAATAATAATAATAGTGCTTCTCTGTCAATGGCTGATGCATTTCTGCACATGCGCCTCCATCGTCTCACCCGTGAGGGGAGTACGAAGAATTGACGATAGGCTCTAATGACACCCCCGCAAGGGCAGTTCCAACACTTCCAGACGGACCGGTATGTTCAATGAAAATACTGGTCCAGACGGACCGGTATGTTCAATGAAAATACTGGTGGCACCGACGGGAATCGAACTGGCGACAGGGCCCAGATGGTAGAACTTGACCACTGGGCTATCACGGTGTCCAAAATAATAATAATAATAATAATAATAATAATAGTGCTTCTCTGTCAATGGCTGATGCATTTCTGCACATGCGCCTCCATCGTCTCACCCGTGAGGGGAGTACGAAGAATTGACGATAAGCTCTAATGACACCCCCGCAAGGGCAGTTCCAACACTTCCAGACGGACCGGTATGTTCAATGAAAATACTGGTCCAGACGGATCGGTATGTTCAATGAAAATACTGGTGGCACCGACGGGAATCGAACTGGCGACAGGGCCCAGATGGTAGAACTTGACCACTGGGCTATCACGGTGTCCAAATGAAAATACTGGTGGCACCGACGGGAATCGAACTGGCGACAGGGCCCAGATGGTAGAACTTGACCACTGGGCTATCACGGTGTCCAAATAATAATAATAATAATAATAATAATAATAATAGTGCTTCTCTGTCAATGGCTGATGCATTTCTGCACATGCGCCTCCATCGTCTCACCCGTGAGGGGAGTACGAAGAATTGACGATAAGCTCTAATGACACCCCCGCAAGGGCAGTTCCAACACTTCCAGACGGGCCGGTATGTTCAATGAAAATACTGGTCCAGACGGATCGGTATGTTCAATGAAAATGCTGGTGGCACCGACGGGAATCGAACTGGCGACAGGGCCCAGATGGTAGAACTTGACCACTGGGCTATCACGGTGTCCATAATAATAATAATAATAATAATAATAATAATAATAATAATAATAATAATAATAGTGCTTCTCTGTCAATGGCTGATGCATTTCTGCACATGCGCCTCCATCGTCTCACCCGTGAGGGGAGTACGAAGAATTGACGATAAGCTCTAATGACACCCCCGCAAGGGCAGTTCCAACACTTCCAGACGGGCCGGTATGTTCAATGAAAATACTGGTCCAGACGGATCGGTATGTTCAATGAAAATGCTGGTGGCACCGACGGGAATCGAACTGGCGACAGGGCCCAGATGGTAGAACTTGACCACTGGGCTATCACGGTGTCCATAATAATAATAATAATAATAATAATAATAATAATAATAATAATAATAGTGCTTCTCTGTCAATGGCTGATGCATTTCTGCACATGCGCCTCCATCGTCTCACCCGTGAGGGGAGTACGAAGAATTGACGATAAGCTCTAATGACACCCCCGCAAGGGCAGTTCCAACACTTCCAGACGGGCCGGTATGTTCAATGAAAATACTGGTCCAGACGGACCGGTATGTTCAATGAAAATGCTGGTGGCACCGACGGGAATCGAACTGGCGACAGGGCCCAGATGGTAGAACTTGACCACTGGGCTATCACGGTGTCCATAATAATAATAATAATAATAATAATAATAATAATAATAATAATAATAATAGTGCTTCTCTGTCAATGGCTGATGCATTTCTGCACATGCGCCTCCATCGTCTCACCCGTGAGGGGAGTACGAAGAATTAACGATAAGCTTTAATGACACCCCCGCAAGGGCAGTTCCAACACTTCCAGACGGGCCGGTATGTTCAATGAAAATACTGGTCCAGACGGATCGGTATGTTCAATGAAAATACTGGTGGCACCGACGGGAATCGAACTGGCGACAGGGCCCAGATGGTAGAACTTGACCACTGGGCTATCACGGTGTCCATAATAATAATAATAATAATAATAATAATAATAATAATAATAATAATAGTGTTCTCCTGCCAATTGCTGAGCCAAAAGGCCATGTGCATCCAGTCCTCCATTCCATAAGGAAAGTCTCCACACCAATCGGTGGAATAAAGGAAGTGACGGCATAGAACATTACTCTAGGAGCTTTATACCAATCAGCCCATGGAAAGGACCGATGGAATAATAATAATAATAATAATAATAATAATAGGCTTCCTCAGACTATAGCATCAGATCCAGATCCTGGACATGTGCCTCCATTAATAATAATAATAATAATAATAATAATAATAATAATAATAATAATAATAATAATAATAATAATAGGCTTCCTCAGACTATAGCATCAGATCCAGATCCTGGACATGTGCCTCCATTAATAATAATAATAATAATAATAATAATAATAATAATAATAATAATATGTATCGTCTGCCAATTGCTGAGCCAAAAGGCCATGTGCATCCAGTCCTCCATTTCATAAGAAAAGTCTCCACACCAATCGGTGGAATAAAGGAAGTGACGGCATAGAACATTACTCTAGGAGCTTTATACCAATCAGCCCATGGAAAGGGACCGATGGCCTATGTACTCCCTCAATAATAATAATAATAATAATAATAATAATAATAATAATAGTGCTTCTCTGTCAATGGCTGATGCAAATCTGCACATGCGCCTCCATCGTCTCACCCGTGAGGGGAGTACGAAGAATTGACGATAGGCTCTAATGACACCCCCGCACGGGCAGTTCCAACACTTCCAGATGGACCGGTATGTTCCATGAAAATACTGGTGGCAGGGAATCGAACTGGCGACAGGGCCCAGATGGTAGAACTTGACCACTGGGCTATCACGGTGTCCATTACAACAACAATAATAATAATAATAATAGTAATATATATTGATCTGTCATGGCTGAGCCCGAGGGCCATGCGCCTCCATCCCTCGACCCAACAGGGACTACAGTGAGTTTGTTGGGGAGGGAAGAGTGACTCTAACCATCCTGCATAGAAGGCCCCAAAAGGAAGTCCCTACTACCCGCACAGTGTCGGGTACCTTGCAGGAAATCAACTACAAATGATTGATCTTCCCCGCGTGAGAGCTCCACGAGACTGGGTAGGTCCCGCATGGAGGTACTCACAGGGGTAGCAGACATTTCATGCGGTCTGCCAGCGCATGAGGACGTTTTGTGGTAAGTATCTGGGACGCCTCGAAACCCGTCACCACCCCTAGATCGCGGAATGTAAATACCCCTTTGATCCCACGTGGTGTATGTCTTATAAAAAACAACACAACGACATGGCCTCGGAACCAACACAACAACATAGCCTCGGAACGCACACAACAACAGAGCCTCGGAACCCACATCGACATAGCCTCGGAACCCACACAACAACAGAGCCTCGGACCTGAAAGGACGGTTTGCGTGAAGCGCGCGCACACCCCCCCCCCCCCCCCCCCCCCTCGGGCTGGGGTTCCCGGGGGGAGGGCCCCCCGGACCCCCCCTTTCCCGTCGACAGGGTACATTCATATTGCCGGAGGTACCAGCAGAACGCAAGTGTAAGCTCTGGTGGCACAAAAATCTAAAATCTCTGGTTTTTGTGCCACCCGCCACCAAAACTTTTTTGTCTCCGAAGAGAGCGCACCCAGAGGTGTCGGGTACACCAAACAACAGCCTGAACCTCCCTCGGGTGTGCGCAAACGGCGCCTGGTGGCGCAAAAACCTCAATTTTCCGGTGTGTAGGCCACCCGGCGCAATATTTTTTCTATTTTCGAAGAGAGCTCATCAAGAAGTATCGCATACATCAAATATCAGCCGCTAACTCCCTCTGGTGTGCGCAAACGGCGCCTGATGGCACAAGACATCAATTTTCTGGGGTAGGTGCCACCCGCGACCACAACGGGTACGTACAATCGCCGGGCTGGTGTTCCCGGGGGGGAGGGCCCCCCGGACCCCCCGGTTCAATTGCCGAAGGCACCGGCAAGTGCTGCTAAAGAAACAAGGAATTTTGGCATTCAGGACATCCCCTAACGCAAATATTTGCGTGAATTCCAAAAAAATTATACCAACTTATAGGGATGGGGGTGCAAAAATGGGCCAAAAAAACAAGGAATTTTGGCATTCAGGACACTCCCCTAACGCAAATGTTTGCGTGAATTCCAAAAAAATTATACAGCATCAAGATCGAGTCTGGGGCTAGCTACCCTGCCAATATGAGCTCCCAACTCCTCCTGGTTCCCACAAACCATGATTTATAGGGATGGGGGGGGGGGTGCAAAAAAAGGCCAAGAAAACAAGGAATTTTATCATTTAGGACACTCCCCTAACGCAAACATTTGCGTGAATTCCAAAGAAATTATATCAGCATCAAGATCGAGTCTGGGGCTAGCCACCCTGTCAATATGAGCTCCCAACCCCTCCTGGTTCACACAAACCATGATTTATAGGGACAGGGGTGCGAAAAAAAAACAAGGAAATTTGGCATTCAGGACACTGCCCTAACGCAAATATTTGCGTGAATTCCAAAAAAATCATATCAGCATCAACATCGAGTCTGGGGCTAACCACCTGCAAATATGAGCTCCCAACTCCTCGTTCCGACAAACCGTGATTTATTCCGACAGGGGTGCGGAAATGGTGGGGGTGGGGTACACAATTTTCATTTTCCCCCTCTCCCCAAACCGCCCAACCCATTGACCAACTCCTTTCAGGGAAAATAATAATAATAATAATAATAATAATAATAATATGTATGTATGTATGTATCGTCTGCCAATTGCTGAGCCAAAAGGCCATGTGCATCCAGTCCTCCATTCCATAAGGAAAGTCTCCACACCAATCGGTGGAATAAAGGAAGTGACGGCATAGAACATTACTCTAGGAGCTTTATACCAATCAGCCCATGGAAAGGGACCGATGGCCTATGTACTCCCTAATAATAATAATAATAATAATAATAATAATAGTGTATCTCCTGCCAATTGCTGAGCCAAAAGGCCATGTGCATCCAGTCCTCCATTCCATAAGGAAAGTCTCCACACCAATCGGTGGAATAAAGGAAGTGACGGCATAGAACATTACTCTAGGAGCTTTATACCAATCAGCCCATGGAAAGGACCGATGGCCTATGTATTCCCTCAATAATAATAATAATAATAATAATAATAATAATAGGCTTCCTCAGACTATAGCATCAGATCCAGATCCTGGACATGTGCCTCCATTGAATAATAATAATAATAATAATAATAATAATAATAATAATCATCATCATCATCATCATCATAATAGTGCTTCTCTGTCAATGGCTGATGCATTTCTGCACATGCGCCTCCATCGTCTCACCCGTGAGGGGAGTACGAAGAATTGACGATAAGCTCTAATGACACCCCCGCAAGGGCAGTTCCAACACTTCCAGACGGGCCGGTATGAATAATAATAATAATAATAATAATAGTGCTTCTCAGTCAATGGCGAATGCATTTCTGCACATGTGCCTCCATCGTCTCACCCGCGAGGGGAGTACGAAGATTTGACGATAGGCTCTACTGACACCCCCGCAAGGCAGCTCCAAGCCTTCCAGACAGACCAATACTTTCAAAGAAAATATCCTTTGAAAATACTGGCACCGACGGGAATCGAACTGGCGACAGGTCCCAGATGGTAGACCTTAACCACTGGGCTAGTCACACTTGCTAAACAGAGTTCCAGCCCAATGGCCTCAAGGCGTTAAACTGTGACGCCAACTCATAACCCTTTGGTGGTAGATGCTGGGGAGGAGGGTCGTTGCGCGCGTAAAAGATCTTAAACTCCGCATATGCTGGTTGATAGCCCAGGACCCAGCAGACACCAGATTGTTATGGGTGGGGTTTCGAGGCAGCTCTAGCAACCGCGCTTGGTGTATGCACTTGCACATTCGGTGACGTCTTGCAAGAGGTTGCTGGGACTGCGGAATAACCTCGGCTTAGTGCAGTCTTGCCCTCAGGAGCTCCATCGGTGGCCCCGATCATCAGGCGAGAGACTGACACGGGGGGGTGGAGGACCTCGAACAAGGGTATTGGAGGCTTATGTCCGTTGAGGATATGCCATTAGCTGCATCAGTACGCCTCAGATATAGTAAATAATAATAATAATAATAATAATAATAATAATAATAATAATAATAATAGTGCTTCTCTGTCAATGGCTGATGCATTTCTGCACATGCGCCTCCATCGTCTCACCCGTGAGGGGAGTACGAAGAATTGACGATAAGCTCTAATGACACCCCCGCAAGGGCAGTTCCAACACTTCCAGACGGGCCGGTATGTTCAATGAAAATACTGGTCCAGAAATAGACCGGTATGTTCAATGAAAATACTGGTGGCACCGACGGGAATCGAACTGGCGACAGGGCCCAGATGGTAGAACTTGACCACTGGGCTATCACGGTGTCCAAATAATAATAATAATAATAATAATAATAATAATAATAATAATAATAATAATAATAATAATAATAATAATAATAATAATAATAATAATAATAATAATAGTGCTTCTCAGTCAATGGCTGATGCAAATCTGCACATGCGCCTCCATCGTCTCACCCGTGAGGGGAGTACGAAGAATTGACGATAGGCTCTAATGACACCCCCGCACGGGCAGTTCCAACACTTCCAGACGGACCGGTATGTTCAATGAAAATACTGGTGGCACCGACGGGAATCGAACTGGCGACAGGGCCCAGATGGTAGAACTTGACCACTGGGCCCAGATGGTAGAACTTGACCACTGGGCTATCACGGTGTCCAAATAATAATAATAATAATAATAATAATAATAATAATAATAATAATAATAATAATAATAATAATAATAATAATAATATAACAATAATAATAATAATAATAATAATAATAGTGCTTCTCTGTCAATGGCTGATGCATTTCTGCACATGCGCCTCCATCGTCTCACCCGTGAGGGGAGTACGAAGAATTGACGATAAGCTCTAATGACACCCCCGCAAGGGCAGTTCCAACACTTCCAGACGGGCCGGTATGTTAATAATAATAATAATAATAATAATAATAATAATAATAACAACAACAACAACAACTACGGCCTATCTGGAGGCTAATCTTCCAGGCCTATGGCCCACCTAGCTTGCTATGTGTGCGTAAGAACGGTGGGGTTCTTGCATGGCTCATATCTGCATGTGACGTGGAACAGGGCTGTGTCCTAGCTAGCATGCTTTACTCCCTATCTTTCAAACCCATATATGAACAGGTCATAGCGGGCAATGCTACGAGCGCAGCGGTGGTCGATGATTTTGTTGCTGCAGGATCCCCGGAAGACGTTGCGCAAACTTATGCAAACTTGAGTTTGTTGCTAGCTGACCCGGCTATTGCAGGTGGCCTCAGGCTAGCTCTTGGCAAGTGCAGGCTGCTCCTTCCTTCTCACTTCTTCCTGACAGAAACAACCTCCTCACGCGCCCTGAACTAGCCCCTCTCGCTCCTGCCAATATTCGTTTTGGGTTCATGCCCTCACTAGGTAGTTGCATCATCTACCCGCTTCCGCCGAATGCGGGGCGGGCAGCGACTTCACCGCTGACCAATCCATGCCATTCAATTTTGATGATCCAGATCTTACAGGTGTAATATCGACGGCTCTATGCGTCGCACAGTGGGCGATTAAGCAAGCGCGCTCTCATAGGGCTACATTTGACTCTCTCTCCTTCACCTTCGTCCTCTGTCTCCTATGCACTCCTCATCAAATGTGTGACGCCACGGATGGGTTATCTCTCCCGTGTTGTCCCGCACACCTTGCTTGCCCCTTCTCTCACTCTCTTCGACTCCATGGTTCAATCCTGCTTCACTACACGCTTTCACCTCCCACCCTTGACCTCCCACCCTTCACCTCCCTATCCACCTTGGCACAATACGCACTCACTTTGCCAGGCAGATATGTGCTGTGTCTCCAGCAGCATATCTATCTTCTTTCCTACAAGCAATTGATGTAGGTGCCCTAGAAGGTAGAGATCTGCGCGAGTATTACAACCTAGCGGATGACCCGGCCGAGCTCTATGATGGCATACCAACCATCCTGCGCTCAACGACTGGCACTCTGATGCTTGGGGGGGGGTTCCAACTGAGCTGATTGAGCCAATCATGACTCCCAACACTCCTGCTCCCCGCGACCTTCAGAGAAATTTTTCAAGACACATCTAGTTGGGCCATTTGGAAGCGACCAGGACACTTGCGGAAGCGGCTGGCCTAGCCAGCACAGCCCTCCTCCTCTCGGCCCGTCAAGTGGGTGCTCGTGCACTCCCATTCTCCATTGTGCCCACCATCCCGGAATTCACTCTTTCTGATGCTGAATTCAGGGCACCTATCCTCACACGCATCCCAGGTCTTGCGTGCCTAGACATCCCCGAAAGTGGCATACCGTGCCACACGTGTAACGCTGTGCTTACACGTGAATCCTACGTGCAGCACTACATCGCGCGCTCATGTCATGCGGCTGCTGGTGCGGTCATCAGACGACATGACACCTATGTTCAGATGTGCTTGCGCGGTTCCTCTGTCGATGTGGAGCGCAAGTTGACATTGATCCATCCAACCTCCTCCAACCCACCAATGATCGACCGGACCTCCGTGTCTGGTGGCTCCTTCTCTCACAGCCTTCCCTTCATTTTTGGCATTCAGGACACTCCCCTAACGCAAATATTTGCGTGAATTCCAAAGAAATTATACCAGCATCAAGATCGAGTCTGGGGCTAGCCACCCTGTCAATATGAGCTCCCAACCCCTCCTGGTTCACACAAACCATGATTTATAGGGACAGGGGTGCGAAAAAAACAAGGAAATTTGGCATTCAGGACACTGCCCTAACGCAAATATTTGCGTGAATTCCAAAAAAATCATATCAGCATCAACATCGAGTCTGGGGCTAACCACCCTGCAAATATGAGCGCCCAACTCCTCGTTCAGACAAACCATGATTTATTCCGACAGGGGTGCGGAAATGATGGGTGGGTGGGTGGGGTACACAATTTTCATTTTCATTTTCCCCCTCCCCCCAAACCCCCCCCCTTGACCAACACCTTTCAGGGATAATAATAATAATAATAATAATGCTTCTCAGTCAATTGCGAATGCATTTCTGCATATGTGCCTCCATCGTCTCACCCGCGAGGGGAGTACGAAGATTTGACGATAGGCTCTACTGACACCCCCGCAAGGCAGCTCCAAGCCTTCCAGACAAACCAATACTTTCAAAGAAATTATCCTTTGAAAATACTGGCACCGACGGGAATCGAACTGGCGACAGGTCCCAGATGATAGACCTTAACCACTGGGCTATCGCGGTGCCACAATAACAATAATAACGATAATCATAATAGTAAGCCATACATCTCGCATACATCTGCAGCAAACTCTTTAGTCCACAGCGAATCAAAAGACGATGGAGGTATTTAAAGGCGAACGATGTAGGGACAGGTAGATGGATGATGGATTGGATGGATGGACAGGATGTCTGAGAAGTGCAAGTGGAGAGGAAAGTGAGGTACAGGGTCCTTCAGATTGTGGTGGCACCCAGTGCCTCTTTTAAAAATTATGCTTCAGGCCTGAAGGTGCAGTTTTCGTACCGTTATTTGTTTCGAAACTTTCCCTCCCCTTCGGAAAAAGACACAGAGGTGTTCAAGAGTGGGTTGGTTTAGGACGGTGTTCAGAGGGAGTTGGGACCCCCTTTCAAATCTTTCTCCACAGGCGCTTTAGGTCCTAGCAAGAATCCCCAGATACCCTATACTGCTGTTACCACCTGTGTTTGTTCGCATCTCTGCGGCGCAAGATTTTCACCATACAGGTTTGCTGGTGCCGGGCTGGGGCCAAAACTGTCGGCGATGTAGTCAATGTGGATTTTTTTTTTGTTTTTTTTTTGTTGAAAATTGTTTTCATAGGGATCAATTATGTCGCATGCTGAAATCGAATATTCCGACAAGTACGCTGATTCGCGCTTCGAGTACAGGTCGCTCACTTATCTCCCTCGTTTGAATTCTCTCCCTTTGGAATTTTAATTCAAATCATGAAGTTTCTTGGATCCCATGTTCATTTTCCCTTCCCAGTGCTTCATCGCACCTTCCCCTTCCCCCTCTCTTTCTTATTCACAGCCTACAGCAACCCATCCTAACCCCACCCCCCGCCTTTCCCCAATGCCCTCTCCCAATCAAATGTTTTTTTTTTGTTTCTGGCACAGACATGTCATCCTCCCGCGAGAGATCGCTAAAAGGCTACCGAAGCCTATGCGATTGCTGACAGAGACAGAATGGAGGTATCCCATGTTTGAGCACGATAAAAGCTTTATTGAGAGAAGGAAAATAAGTAGAAGTTGCAACTCCTTATGTTTGTTTGAAGGTCACTGGGCGTTCGCCAAAGTCGTGGCTGGCAACACTATGAGATGCATCGCCCGGAACCGCACATCCTCCTTTTTCGTAGGGCAGTTGGAACAGATCCTCGAACTGGGTACGGTTCTTGGCCTCTTTGTCACAACGCGTTGATGCGATCTCCAACCCAATTTTTTTTCTATCCCACTGATCGCCAGTTCATTCACCATGGGTTCCTCCTGGTTGAGGCGCCTCATTCCTCGCTTCTGTGTCTATAGGAAACCTCCGAAGGGTTGGACGGAACCCGAAGGTGGAAAGCAACCATCCGCCGAGAAAGCATGAATGCTTTAGACCTCTTTCTTACTTGCAAGACCTCTTCTTTGTAGTCATTCTTACCTCCACCTCCACCCCCTAGCCTCCGTCTTTCTTCCGTAATTTATCGTCTTCATCCCCATTCATGTGGTGATGCTGAGAAAGAACCCAAACATTATTGACTCGTTATATACCTAGTTACTTACCCCCTCTTGGCAGTTTCGTCGGGATCCCTGCACGCACCCTCACCAGAATAGTATCGCATGCACAGTTTACTTTCGCGCGTGCCATATGTCGCGCAGAGAGAGCGAGCGAGTAATTTAGATACCAGCGCGGTGGGTGTCTTGACCTTTTGAATACCTGTTTTGTGACATGCCTCGGTCGTCGCTTCGTTAGTCCTTCCTCCTTGTCCCTCCCCTTCGACCTTGAAGAGTCACTTAACTTTTTTTATATAAACTTTTTTTAAAATATATATATATACATATTAATTTAAGCTTTTTACTCCGGTATATATTAACCATGATAGAAATCAAGATCATTTATATACTACGTGACATATCTGGTATATTAATAAGTCAGTAAACTTGAAACTGAGTTTGCCTTCCATACAATATATATATTATATATCGACTTGGGTTTACATTAATATATTATTAAAAATCACGTCACTGGGGAATACACCTTTGTAAATATTCCAAACCATGAGTTAGTGCGACATCGTCGTGTATTACTGTAGACATTCAAGTGGAGAGAATTGTAATGCCCCCAACGATAGCTCGTAAAAAGTCGGTAATACAACGAAACGCAGTCCTCAAGAATGAGAATGATGTCTCGTTATATTAGCTCAGTGAAGCCAAAAAGGAAAACGGCAACAGACCAGGAATAAAATGGCATCAGGTCCAATCCGGACAAATAATACTGAAAAACAAGCTGGTGCACCTGTCACCAGGAAAAGGTATTTTTTACCGGCTATCCGGGGGGTGATGCTTACAGTACCCCCTCCCGATTTTATGACGGAAATAGCATTTTCGTCATACACCTTCTGATTTCTTTCTGCAAATAGTATGCGCTATGGAGTCATGCCACACAGCGCATCGACCCACGGATAGACACTAAAAGACGATAAATATATCCTCATACGGCACGTCAAAGCGGATTCTCTAGCCTTTCTTGTAAATTTTGAACTCCTTCCCCTCAAATTTTTTTTTTCTGCAGTATGTCAAGAACAAACGTACTATTAATAAAAAAAATACAAGCAACGTGGTGCTGTAGTACGATTCTCCCTTTGATCTCCTTCTTCTTATCATTATCATTATTATTATTATTATTATTCACAGGGAGATCGTAAGTACATTGTCTTTTTTAATGACATACACTTGTATAAGGCGGATATCCTATGATATAGTATTAGGTGGCCAGTCCTAATAGCTATATCCGAAGTCGAGGTGTATGTACCCGACCCTGCGATATACCGACACAAGTAGAGATTGACCGTGCTCAGGTACGACAGTATATAATCTATCGTAAAAAATAATTTCATGAAAGTTTCAGAGAACATTTCATTTTCGAGAACATCATCCCAGGACTTGGAAAGGGTCATACCCGGGAACACCATCGCTCAATACACTAGCGATCCCCGTATACGGTGTAGTATCATCGTCGATCTACCTTTCGCACTCGTATGTTGCGATCAAATGCCGCAAGTTATATCACTGAGTCTTTTTAATATTCATATTGATAACTGATGATGCATGATCAAATCATGATACGCAGTGTGCAATCAATCAGTTTATTTGAGACGCATAAAGAAAAATAGTTTCTTTGTCACTGCCTTCGTCGTCTGGCGCGGATTTCTTTGCCTGGTGGAGGACCACCAACAAAAGTCAGATCGAACTTTGACTGTTCGAGAATGTCCCAGATCTTATTAGGGATTCCGCCCAACGATAATTCAAAAGGGACATCAAGCACTCCTCTTGGCAGTGTCTGAATGGTCCACGCAGTGTAATCCTTGTCTCTGGGAGTAATTGTATCATCCCATGTCTCGAGACTTTTTGCGTCTTTATATACTGGCAGATAATGTCTTGCCTTTGGAACCTCAACCGGGTCCATACTTCTCCAGAACTGGAGTATCGGTTGTACTATTTTTGCGGCTGATGATATTTTGAGTGTCCGTGTGACACACATCTGTCGTGGGACCGCCACGACCCGCATCAAGTATAAGTCTGAGAGAGTGTCATCAGCGACATGTTGTTCCGCTGGTCTCATCAGATAGAAAACATTTTTCACCCATGCGATGGTTGCTATCGCATCGCCTTCCTTCCATCGCTCATGGACAATCTGCCTTCTTACATTCACAATTTGCACCTTCCCTCTACCCCTGATCTTGTAATTCAGAGGTCCCGTCTGTTCCATAATCTGATAAGGTCCTTTCCAGTGAGTGAACAGCTTAGAGCTGACTCCCTTCGGGACTTGAGGATGGTACAACAGTACAACATCCCCAACCTGAAACTTGATCTGATCCAAGTGCGCTTGTCGCACCCCTTCAGCATCAGTCTTTCGGCGCTCCGCCTCTCTATGCGCCCTGACTATTTGTTCCGCCTCCATCTTCACTCTAAGTCTCATCCCAAACAACTCATCCGCATCCGCCCAAGTGTCTTTTGGGTGAAGGAGCGAAGTCGGGATATCAGGCTCACGCCCATATACTGTCTGATATGGCGAGATTGAGCTCTTCGAGCCTCCTAACGCCGTAGAGGGTAGACAGTTCATTGCAAACGCAAATGATGGTGCTGCCTCGACCCATGCTCTTTGATTCTCCTTCTTCGTGCAATACATCTTTAGTGAGGCTTTGAGGGGTCTGTGTACCCGCTCGATTTTCCCATTTGCTCGCGGGTTATAGGAAGTAACATATTGCCATTTCATCCCGTAATACTTAGATAGTTTGTCGATGACCTCGTTATTAAAGTCCGAGCCACGATCAGAACATATCTTTCTTGGTACTCCGATCTGTCAGATGATCCTATCGATCAGCGCCTCGGCCGTCGTCTTGCCGGTAACGTCTTTGACAGGGATGATCCACACATAGTTGGTGGCTCTGTCAATAGCCGTGAGGAGGTATTTGTAACCATCCTTCGATTCTGGGAAAGGTCCCACATGATCAATGTGTATAAACTCAAACATCCCCGCATGAAGAGGAAATTCGCCAATCAGGCCGAAATTTGCCTTCAGTGGTGTTTTGTTTATCTTGCACGGGATGCATGCATCCACCGCCTGATCTATCTCCTCCTTCATCTTCTTCCGCCAGAATCGCCTCGCTGCGAACATGTGAGTTCGTTGTCGACCCGGATGCGCCAAAAGTGGGCAATTGTGGGCTGCGACAAATATAAATCGTCTCAGACTCTCCGGTACCCAAAGGGTCCATTTGTCCGGCTGTGACGCATAGCGACCGTGAAGGCCCTTGTACCACAGTAGACCATCTCTCCATCCCATCTCCTTCATCTGATCTTTGATCGCTTTCGTCATCCGTAGCTCATCCGGGTTCTGATATAACTGTATGAGTTCCTTAAACTCCGGATCTTGAGCCTGTTGTTGCCTCCATGCGGTAGGCGAGGCTATATGGATAGTACCATCTTCTAGCCGTACCCCGATTCTTTCCGGGTCATCGTCTAGGTCACTTCTCCGTTCTTGAGGAGGCTCCGCATAAACTTCCTGCGTCTCCTCTTCCTCTCTTATGTTCGCCTTCGCATTCTCATATACCTCATAGGACCACTCAGCGTCCTCCTGGGTATGTAGCTCACAACATATCCCGTGATCCGGGCCTTGTGGACTGTACCGTAGACCTGTGCGGTCATATCGGACTCCACTCGCCACCTCCATCGCCTCAATGTGGCTGACCTCATACACCTTGTCAGTGGACAAGTCTTCCATCTCCACCGTGGACACCAACGCCGATACTTCTGAGTTAAACTCTAGCCTAGAGAGGCTATCAGCGACCACATTTCGCTTTCCCGGTAGATGGACCATTGTAAAATCGAAACAAGACAAGAACGCTTACCACCGCGCCAGCCGTCCCGTCTGTTCATGATTCATCAACCATAACAGGTTATGATGATCAGTTCTGACAGTAAATTGAGGTCCTCCCCACAAATACTCTCTGAGCCTCTTGAGGGCCCATACTACCGCCAACGCCTCTCTTTGCCTTGTGCAATAGTTTCTCTCCGCCGCACACAACTTCCTACTAATAAACATGATTGGGCGTAATTTCTTCTCCTCATCCTCTTGTTGTAATACAGCCCCAATCGCAAACTTAGATGCGTCTGTATCGACTACGAATTGTTTCGTAAAGTCGGGCATCGTTAACACCAGTCCTCCGTCTTTCGGGTCTTTGTAAATGAGATCTTTGAGCGCATGAAACGCTTGCAAAGCCTCTTCGTCCCACTTCTCAAAGTCTCCAAAATCTATCATTTTCTCCACTTTAGCCCGTGTTGCACCCCAATCGGGTATAAACTGGCTATAGTATTGCGCCATCGCAAGGAATGAGTGCAATTCAGTGCGGTTCTTCGGTATCGGTCGATTCATAATCTCCTCCCTCTTCTCTTTGGATATCGAGACTCGATTATGGGAGATCTCGTACCCTAAGTATGTCACACTCGTCTTGGCAAGTTGACACTTCTTTAGATTGCACTTCAGGCCAAAAGCTCCGATGCGCCTGAATATATCGGACAAATGATCGATATGCTCCTCCATTGTGTTAGAGTATACGATAATGTCATCGATATAGCAAAATGCATATTCTCCCTCCTTCTGTCCCCGCCCTCATAAAGCCACCGTCAGACAAATCATCGTACTGACTGCTCAACATCTTCTGCATCGCCTTCTGGAAAAGTCCTGGGGC
>WBZZ01006243.1:0-27500 GCA_019918135.1 Paulinella micropora
GTTTTTTATAAGACATACACCACGTGGGATCAAAGGGGTATTTACATTCCGCGATCTAGGGGTGGTGACGGGTTTTGAGGCGTCCCAGATACTTACCACAAAACGTCCTCATGCGCTGGCAGACCGCATGAAATGTCTGCTACCCCTGTGAGTACCTCCATGCGGGACCTACCCAGTCTCGTGGAGCTCTCACGCGGGAAGATCAATCATTTGTAGTTGATTTCCTGCAAGGTACCCGACACTGTGCGGGTAGTAGGGACTTCCTTTTGGGGCCTTCTATGCAGGATGGTTAGAGTCACTCTTCCCTCCCCAACATACTCACTGTAGTCCCTGTTGGGTCGAGGGATGGAGGCGCATGGCCCTCGGGCTCAGCCATGACAGATCAATATATATATTATTATTATTATTATTATTATTATCATTATTATTATTATTATTATTATTATTATTTCAAGTTCTACCATCTGGGCCCTGTCGCCAGTTCGATTCCCGTTGGTGCCACCAGTATTTTCATTGAACATACCGATCCGTCTGGACCAGTATTTTCATTGAACATACCGGCCCGTCTGGAAGTGTTGGAACTGCCCTTGCGGGGGTGTCATTAGAGCTTATCGTCAATTCTTCGTACTCCCCTCACGGGTGAGACGATGGAGGCGCATGTGCAGAAATGCATCAGCCATTGACAGAGAAGCACTATTATTATTATTATTATTATTATTATTATTATTATTATTATTATTATTATTATTATTATTATTATTATTATTATTATTATTAGGGAGTACATAGGCCATCGGTCCCTTTCCATGGGCTGATTGGTATAATTTTTTCTGTAGTCCTAATTATTTCGCCTTCTCGTTTAAGTAATTGCATTTTATTGTCGCATGAATATTTTTCAACCAGTTCAGCATATGCATCACCATGTTTAACTATTTCAAAAGAAGATACGTAATTACCTTTTCCATTCATCCATTTTTTGTAGTCTTTTTTGTGTGAAAATAATCGTTTATACAACTTTAAGGTTGAATAGTTGAACCGATATAGACTTGATCAGTTTGATGTGATCTAAGACTATATATTTTTCCTTGTTTATAGTCGGGCATCGTTTTTTATCTTTACATATATTTTATCATACCTTTAAGATATAATCAAAAAGTAAATGTTTTATTTGTCTTTTGGCTTAAGCATGATACACCTTTAAGAGAATTGAAACTTCAAAATTGACAGGAACCTCGAGCACATTTCCTTGTGCATTTCTAACGACGATATCAATAGATCTTAAACTTTTCGTCGTATTAAATGGTAGATAATCGGCAACATCGTTTGACGATTCAAAATAACATTGGACTCCAAAGGGCTTATCTAAGTTGGCTTTACCGACCACGGAGAAATTACCATTTGCTTCAACTAAACCAGATTGATTCAATGCGCGACTATGAATATAAACAGCCGTTTCACCGATTAAATTCACGATAGATTGCATCGTGCTACTCGCCGCGGCCGAAATATCGGCAGTTAGTCCTATCTTGTCTCTAATCGTGCTATTATCGTAATCAAAAGCATACGTATCACCAGTGAACGAGAAATTCAATTTATTAACGGAGTTCAAAGTTATAACTACGGAGTTAGGGGAAATTGTTGAATTAATCGCAGATTGAAGGGCGGTAATAAATGTATCAATGGTGTATTGATTTTCTGTTACGATTGCTGTTTTTGTAGCGGATCAAGTTGTTTTAATCAATGTGAGAGTGTTGGCATAACTCGGTATATTTGGGGAAACATTTGGAATAGAGATACTCTTTACGACATAAGCACTGATTATATCAATATTCCGACCAGTTGCTGGGAGATCAACAACGAAACGGCCATTGTGAGTAGAAGCTGATTTTGATTCTGTTTTATCACTTGCCGATACACGAAGGAGGAAATTTTTGCGGGTTCGCTTTTCGTCTTCCAAATTGCTTATTGTAAACGCCATTGCTATTATAAAATATATTATTCTAATTTTTAATTTTTTTATCTTTTTTGTTTAAACTACACATACTAAGAGAGATTTTAAATAAATAAGGCTTACAGTTAATCACTGCTTAACAACTGCACGTGATAGATAGATAGACGCGACTTTGACATATTTCAACCAAGCAGTGATGGCAAACGATCTGCATTATAATCAGAAGCATACCGAATAGTAACTTCGGCAGTTCGTGAGTTATTAACCGCAAGACCAGATGCTCCAATGTGTGGCGATTGATTGAGTGTCTGGATAATGGTAGCAAAACCACCATTTGTAGCAGTAGTAGCGGTATCCTTAGGATAATTCTTGCGAAAGTTTTCAAGAGAAACAGATGAAGACATATAAGCATCGCGAATACACATAGTCGCTTGGAGATTGTTAATATACAATTCTGCACATCCTCGTTGAACGGCTGCAAGAGTATCGGTGATTCCTCCGATTTCCATCTTCTGCTGTGGAGCATACCAATCACCAATACGGCATTGATATTGTCTATAATGCATTTGAGCCGTTCCCAAGTTGTCAATACTAGCATTATCAGCAATTACATTTTGAGTGACGATATACAAGCACTGAGCACGAGCAACGGCTTTATTCACTTGAAGATTAAAATCATCGGAAGTGCCCGGATTTGCCTTTTGGTTGTAATATGTTTCATAAGTGTATGGAAGCCCATCCTTGCTTCCCATCTGTTCCAGAATATTTCTCTGCACAGCAGGAGCAAGAGAAAATGTTTCCAACATAATAACAGGATTTGATACGGTGTAAGTCAAAGCAGAACCATTAAAACCAGTGGGAACCAGAGCATTAGTAGTTCCAATAATATTCAATGCTTCCTGTGGCGGTGCAAATGTCAAGCGAAGCCTCATACCACTAATCAAAGAGGGAGGAATGAGAGTTTCTTCATTAAATACTCCCGAAAAGTAATGAAGAGGAATACAAACCCTCAAATAATTACCAGTCGCAACACTACCAGCAGTGGGGACATTGACCGCAAAGTAAGTAACTGTCTCGTCTGTAACACTAGCCATAACATCAACACTTTCTCTCTGTCCCCCCATCTGTGCTTGCCGTTGACCGCAAAGTAAGTAACTGTCTCATCTGTAACACTAGCCATAACATCAATACTTTCTCTCTGTCCCGCCATCTGTGCTTGCCGGCGATAATCATGAGGATAGTGCCACGGGAGAATATTTCGCACCATCTTGTTCAAATCTTCAATTCGTTAGTTCGCTACCATCCTTACTTTCCAACAAAAATCTTTCAAAAATAGCGGTTGCGGGAGTGTTTTGGAAACCAACAGCACAAGCAACATTGTGTTTTCCATCAGTGGCTACCAACCCATCTGCTTTAATGTCAAACGACAAATAACAATTTTTTCCATAAACAAAATCAGTGCTTGCCTGCAATGTGAAAATCATTTCAGTTCCCGATGCACTGGTGTAAGTTTGCTGGTCGGCGAAGTTCTTCTTAAAGATACTTCCCTGTTCAGTGAGTGCTAGATTTGCTGGCAACTCATATCTGAGGTTGTTGAGGATCATCGACTCCTCAGTATTTTTAGAATCCTTTCCTTCCATTTTGTGTGTACTTTTAGAATTGTAAAATTCGTAATGTTCCTATACTAAAAAAATAATAATAGAAATTAAAAATAATTAATTATTCACTTGAAATGGATTGTTTAATAATATCAACTGATTTCTGTATATTGTCGAGTCTTGTATCTTGTGGTGAAGTCAATTGAAACTCTCTTGCCTCAGCATTCTGAACCGCTTTCTTTAAATAAGCCAAACTGCTAACAGCAGTGTCTAAATCGACAACATCCGCATTTTCTTTGTTATCAGAAATGTCTGTTAATGTGTTTTGAATAGTGCTCTTCTCATGCGAGACAAGATCACCAAATTCAGTTAATAGTTGATTAACTAATGGGGCACCACCCACTCGCGGGTCGGTTTGCTTCATTTATTTTATTAATAAAGTCAATCGGCAAACGAACTGAAGCACTTGAGTTTTTAATCATTATATAATCACAAAACTTATTTTATCAATTAGCATTAATTTTTTTTCATATTTTGTAAATTCTTGTGAGTAATTCTTTCCTCTTTCATTTTCTTTAAATCCGCTATGGCTTGATTTACATCAATGTCATTAGTTTGAGCAACCTTTTCAGTTGGTGGAGTTTCCTTAGAAGCATCTTCTATTGCTTCTATCTTGCTCACTGGTGTTGTAGTAGTTTGTTTTGGCATAGAAACAGGAGTTGGATTAACAGATTTTGGTAAAGATTGTTCAACCTTAGGTGCTGGAGACATTTCAACAGGTTTCGCATTTGGTTCAGGAGATGAATTATTTGCTGATGCGATGTCTGGTGCCTTTCTTTTCAATGCTTCGTCTGGCACTTGATCTGGTTGCCCACTAGAAATAGGTTGTTCATTTTTCTTACTTCCTGATTTGCTTACTTTTGGTTTTAATTGACACTTAATCTTGCCACTCTTAATATCCTCTTCTATCTTCTTTACTGCTAAGTATTCTGGCGATCCTTTACGAATTGTTACGAATTTTCCTTGTGCATTTTGTTTTATGCCAAAGTGCGAGTGCCTGCCGATAGTAAGATTGGTATAATGTAGTTGATTCCGCATGTCATATATTATCGCAGAAAAAACTTTTAATTTAATTTTACAAGTTTGGCATATCTCTATCCTTATTTAATCGCAATATATTAGTAGAGAAATTCTTTCTAAACTGTGTTGTTGTATCACTAGCAGTATTGTTAATTGCTAGGAATGAATAAGGTTCTGCCGTAGCATATTTAACCATACTGTAAAATTCTTTTTTAGTGAGAAAAGGACTTTCATATTCCTCTGCAGTCTGTCAAGTTCGCTTCTCCTTACTCCATTAAAAATGATCATCAAGTGGCAATTAATTCTTACTCATCGTGGAAGTTGTGTTTAACTCTGAGTTGCTACCCAGACTGACACCTTAGCATGTGTTGAAGCGAAAAACAACTCAGTAAGCACTTCTGATTTGAGAAAAGTTTTACTCTGTGCAATGTCATCTAATAACAATAATATTTTTGGTGCTTCTTAAACCCTTTAGTTTTAATCAGTTCCTTTTGTTTAGTCAATATTTCTCTCATTAACTCAGGCTTATCTTCTTTGATTATGTCTTCTTTTTTTAACTTGAGAGTGTCTTCTAAAATCGGGCACGGACTTAAGCAAAAGACTACTATTCTATCATAAAACCCTTTCAACATGTTCTTTTTGGCGAGTAGATTACAAATCATAACTGATTTACCTCCGCCAGTGCTTGCACATATAACCATAGTCCCCATTGCTGGTAATATTCCTTCTTTTTGAATAGGAAGCAATTCAACACTATCTCTTTGTGTTTTAATTGGTTGTATTTCCAAGTCATTGTTAAATTTGGGCGGTTTTTTGCTATCTAATTCTGTTATTACTGGCCTGTCAATAGTAAATTCCTCGTGTGCTTTTTCTATGTTGGTCTTCTCCAGATTCTGCTTTAAAAGTGTTTTTCGTGGCAACTTGTTTGCTATTGATCCTTTGTATGTAGATCTGGGCATGTCTTGCTATATTATGGGTTTTGAAAATAGTTTGGACTATATCTATAGTTATCATATTCAGCACCAAATGGTTGGGGTGGTGAAGCATAATTATAAAAATAAGGAGAGTAAGGACTACCAAAAGCATAATTACTTGGAGGATTGACAAGTGGTTTAAAATCTTTTCTTTCTGAACGAGTTTGAACTTGTCGCTGGATTTCAGCAGGGAAGTTTCTCGTCAGTTTTCGTTTCATTTTTGGAAACTCTCTTTTTTCTTTTACTCTAGTCTGAATGACGGCTCTATTGTATTTATTCACCATAAAGTGATTATTCGTGTTGCTATAAAGTGTGTTGTCTAGTGATTCAAAATCATTTCTTGGTTTCTAGCACACGATCGCGTCGTTGTTCGTTGCCTTTAATAAGTGGGTTTGTTTGCGAAGTGCCAATTCCACCATTTTGATCACTTGGCATTAGAAAACGAATAAGTGCCAATAAGTCTTCTCTGTCATCAGCGGAAGGTTTTCCCATAATCGTATCAACGAATTGACCAATGCTACTCACACTATCAACCATAGCTTGATTTGGCTTTGTTGCTGGATCTGGATCTTCTTTTAAATTATTCTGTGGCGGTTGAACAGGTTCCTCTACGAATGCTGCTGTTTGTGGATATGGTTGAGGTTGTGGTGCTGGTATTGGTTTTGGTTCATGTGTTGCTTGTGGTGGTTGAGTTTGTGGTGGTTGAGTTTGTGGTGGTTGAGTTTGTGGTGGATTTGCACGAGGTAGGTAAGATTTTGTGTATTCCTGATCTTTTATTTCTAGTTCTTCCAATTGTTTCATTTGTTCTTCATTTAATCTACCCTTCATATCTACGTAAATTCTCTTATCCAATAGATCATCTGCTTCTGTTATCATTGGTTTACTAGCCCCTTGCTGCAAGGCTTGTTTAATAGCTTCTTCCCATCCACTTATTGGATCATCATAACTTGAAAGTTTTATTTTCTTTCCTGTTTTTTTTAGCAAATCAACAAATCCCTTTAAATGTTTTACTTGAGCAGTTTTATCTGGAAGTATAGCCAAGTTATTACCGAGTCCGATTGAATCCATAGGTGCTACTACCATTTCTGTTTGATTTGGTGTGGGCTGAACCTCAACAATTATTTCCTTCTCTATATCTGCTGAAGTATTTTATTTATTTATTGTATTTATTTTTTCTATGAAATTATTACTTGTAGTTTCATTTGCTGGTGCGATAAGAGAATATCCTTTCACACCATCCGCTTTTTCTTGTGATTTTACCATTTGATTAACGAATTCACCAAGTTTTCATATCGTTTGCTAAATGTAGCAGGATTGGCTATTTTATTTACTTTAAAGTTAGTGTCTTTATCAAAACTGCCCACATTATTCATGACCCCAATCATGGAAGTTAATGTTTGGTCTACATTTTGTATAAAAGCATTATTAATTTAATAGTTTTTCCAGAATTTCATCGCGTCCAAATATACTACGAGCACGTCCTTGTGCTTGTAATGCCATTTTAGATATAGCTGCTTTTGAGAACATTGAATTGTAATTCTCAGAAATAGTTTTGGCAACTTCTTCACTCGCCAATCCATTACTCGTCAAATATTCTGTTATATTAGTAATTCTTTCAAAGTATCGTTGGTCGGCGAAGTTTTGGACATTTTTATCACCAGTAGTATACAATAGATCATGTTCAAAAGCAATTAAATCCAAAGTGTCTGCTGGTAAAATGTAAGGAAACTTACCACGAGTTCTATCTTCTAATTGGAGACGACTTTCCACTCGTGTAGCAGGGCCATTATAATTACTTCCAGTAGTATGAAATCGTTCTTCTTCCAATTTAATAGGAGCATCTGGTTGAGCAGTCAATGTATTGTATACTACACTCCCTAAAAGTATACCAATAGCACCTACACCTTGCATACAAACCCAACCACCTATAACAAAAACTTATCCAGACGACGGCACCATTCCAGGGCATACCAGTACGTCGGAAAGAACACAAATAAACATGAGTGGCCCTCCCCAGCCGAAGCCAGAGAGGGAGGCAACGCCCAACAAGAATGATGAACAAAACATCAATGATGCATCCAGGCATGCAAATGCAACAAACAACGCAACAAAGAAGAGATACTCACTCAGACCTGTACGACGTAAGGGGTCCAACCCTCTTTGTCGATCTCGACCAGAGAAGCAGGGGACAACGCACCTTGCGAGGTCAACGAGATATTCCACGGTAGTACACAATCCACCCGCTGTTTCCCGGACCATCGCGAAAATTGTTCCTTTCCCGCACCGGCAACACGAGGCTTAAATTGGCGGAGAATAGGCTTGTTAGTCTGAGTATCAATCCAGACTGGCAAGAAGCGATAGGGCGCAGTCGCGCGAGCTGTAGCGAGAAACTCAACTTCAATAAAATCATCCTCGCTAGACTGACGGACAAACGAACCCACCAGAAATTTCTTATTCGAAACTGATTCACCTGGAATAAAATCCGCAAATGCAAGCAACTGACCAGGAACATATCGCGCCACGACACGAGGCTGCGCCGCGTCAAGACGTGCAGACACAACAACAGGTGAAACAGAATAATCCCGGATAATATCAGAAACACGCACCGCGCGACGAGAACCATCAGAATGGACACAAGTATATAAGCCATCCTTAACAGATTCGATAACACAAGGCGCACGCCAATGTAAAAGAGCTTTAGAAGGGATAGACGATGAAGAAGAAGGAGCGTAGACCGCAACCCGGTCGCCAACGGTAAATTTAGCAACAGCGCGGCCTGATTTTGCTTCGCTATTCTTACTCTCGACACCTTTTTTACGACGAGCGGAAATTCTGCGATCAAGGATAACAGTAAAAATCCTTTGCGAATCACGTAAAGCCTGAATATGAAGAGCGAGCGCACTAGGATCCAAAGATCTAGAACTCGAAGGAACAACGAAAGATTCCGGTAAAGTAGCAACCAACCGAGAAGGACCACGCGGCACATAACCGTACTCAACCTCAGAAGGACAGACACCAGTCGCAGTAGAAACAAGAGTATTCGACGCGCGCGCAGCATGCCCGGGTAATACAATAGACCACAAAGACTTATCGACGAGACTAAGCAAAGCCATATGTAAATCCTGGTGCCGCCGCTCGACACGACCAAGTTCCCAAGGAGAATATGGAGCAGTGTGCAGCTGATAAATATCAGTTAAAGCGCAATAATCAGTAATTAACTCAGAACGAAAATTCGAATCACCATCAGTTAGGATAAAATCCGGATAGCCAACATGATCAAACACATTATTCTGAAGACAAGTTACAACTTCAAACGAAGATTTAGTCCGCAATGGATAATAACGAACATAACCATGAAACAAATCAACACAAGTCAAAATATACGAGAAATTTCCGTCATTTTTGATGTTAATTGGACCGTAAATATCCAAACCAAAACCCTTGTGCGGAGAATCAACAGTCATGGAAGTGTATTGAGCATGCCGCAGCAAACGACGAGCACGTGCAACAAGACAAAATTCACAAGACTTCAAAACAGACTCAACATCAGCGCGCAACGTATCACAATAATAAAGATCAGACAGCTTAACACAAAGACGTTGGGCACGGACATGATTATCCAACCGGTGAGAAGCACTAATGGCACGCGACCGCGAAGAGGCAGGCAAGTAGATAGGACACTCAGCTATAGGACGTTTCAAGTCAACAACAGAGCGAAAACGCAACAAACGCCCGCTATCCTTTACAAACACACCACCTGGAACTTGAACAGATTTAAGCTTAGAAGACTCAACAGACGCAAGAAAAGACACAGCTCCAGCATCAGTCTGCATAGCTTCACGAATGTCTTTCAAAGTAGGCGGACGCGACATGCGTATAAACTCAGTAACAAAGCATTCGCACGAAATAGTCTGAGTAAGACGCATATCGGCAAACAACTCAGACAGGTAAACTTCAGTAGCAGGTACACCAGGCCAGTCAGGACTGACAACCCATGTAAGATTACACGATGAAAAGACAAGTTTACGACAAGCAGCAAGCTTAGCGATCGCTACATCATTATCAACCTCAAGTCCATGTTCACTAAAAGTTGTACCAACCAAATGTAACAGATCTGTGTTAATTAGCAAAGCAAAAGGTTTGTTAGCATGCAACAACCGACGAGTCACAGACGGAGCACGAGTATTATCAGGGTAGATAATGGCATAGTCAAAAGGAGCTTTAGAAAGCACAAAATAAATATTATTGGGAAAAATTTTACCTTGAGGAAGGTAAAGTTTGGTGGGTCACCGATCGCAACCAAATATTAAGTTAGATGGAAGTGTCAAATTGATAAATCATTAAATACCATAAACATTAATTTATCAAAATAAGATAATATTAATATTTATTAATTAAATTGACAGTTATCAGTATTGAACTCCAGGACTAGCTTTAGTTGTGAAATTTTTGGTCAGGAAATTGAGTCGTGACAGTGTTACAGTGACTCAGGCTCAATATTTAAGAATATAACAACTATCTAACGACTTGTAGAATGAGGAATACGCCTTCTACGTTAAGTATTCCACATTCTACAAGTCGTTAGATAGTTGTTATATTATTAAATATTGAGTCACAGTAACAGTCGTCACGTTCTTAAATTTTTCTATTAGTTGAATTTGAACAACGATGTTGATAATTATGATAAGACAATTAAAACCAACAAAAATAAATTATTTTTCTTATATACTTTTTTTTTCAAAACTGGACTAGGAGCGGAATCGTTTTGTCTTGTCGTAGGTCTGGACACGGTTCAGTGACAGGATAAGTGGAAGTTAACCGCATGCAAGCTGAAATATGAAAGTCGGTTGCACACGTTTGATGGTTATACAATGTATACATTAATATTAATATTGTTTGAATAAAAACAAAAGATTTCACCTCACTGAATTCATATCTTGGAAAAAAATTTAAAAACTTTGAATTTCCACTCCGCCGTTACAGCAGTTTTTTTTAACGATTTTGCAGTCACCGTGGCCTTTCTTTGCTGAGTGGTTCTAACTTGATTGAGTTTAGTTTCTCTCTGGTTTTATATATGTTGTTTTACACCAAAACGTATGTACTTTAATTTAATTAATTCAAAATTAATAATATTAACTCAGATTGCAATTCAAATTCAAATTTAAATTAAAATTTTTCAAGTTTGCGGGTGGCATCGGTTCTGAATGTGAAGCACTAGTAGCTCAGTGATTAATTAACATGGACAGACAATGACAGATCCTATCTAATATTAATATTACTGTTTTTGCTTTTGTTTTCTTTCAAAATGAAACATTTTAACTGAATAAAACAATGCGAATCATTTTTAAAGCAATTGGTTACCGTTGCAACCGTTACACGTACACTGAGCGAGCAGTTTCCGGTTGGAACTTGGTTGAGGTTGGTTCCTTTTCGTTTTTATGTTGTTTACATCAAAATGCATGCAACCTAATGTAATTTATCAAATTTTCAATGTCAAGTTCAAATTTCTACACTCAAACTTGACTTGAAATTTTCAAGTTCAAATGTTTTTCCGCCTTTTTTAAGCTTGGGGGGGGGGGGTTCTGTTGATTGTTTGCGTGTTGTTTTCTGTTGCATGGCTTTGGTTTTTTGTGTTAAAGAGAGAATGGGTGTGATCTGTTTGTTGTTGTTGTTGTTGTTGTTCAATTGTTGTTGCTGTTCAATTGTTGCTGTTCAATTGTTGCTGTTCAATTGTTGTTCAATTGTTGTTCAATTGTTGTTGTTCAATTGTTGTTGGTGTTGCTGCTGCTGTTGTTGTTGTTGTTGTTGTTGGTGGTGGTGTTGTTGTTGGTGTTGTTGTTGGTGTTGTTGCTGTTGTTGTTGTTGTGGTTGTTGTGGTTGTTGTTGTTGTTGTTGGTAGTGGTCATGTTTTTGTTGTTGTCGATGATGATGCTGATGGTGGCGGTGGTGATATCGCTATTATTATTATTATTATTATTATTATTATTATTATTATTATTATTATTATTATTATTATTATTATTATTATTATTATTATTATTATTATTATTATTATTCAGCCCAATGGCCTCAAGGCGTTAAACTGTGACGCCAACTCATAACCCTTTGGTGGTAGATGCTGGGGAGGAGGGTCGTTGCGCGCGTAAAAGATCTTAAACTCCGCATATGCTGGTTGATAGCCCAGGACCCAGCAGACACCAGATTGTTATGGGTGGGGTTTCGAGGCAGCTCTAGCAACCGCGCTTGGTGTATGCACTTGCACATTCGGTGACGTCTTGCAAGAGGTTGCTGGGACTGCGGAATAACCTCGGCTTAGTGCAGTCTTGCCCTCAGGAGCTCCATCGGTGGCCCCGATCATCAGGCGAGAGACTGACACGGGGGGGTGGAGGACCTCGAACAAGGGTATTGGAGGCTTATGTCCGTTGAGGATATGCCATTAGCTGCATCAGTACGCCTCAGATATAGTAAATCTGCCTTGGAGTGTTGACTGTGACATATTTGAGGGAAATCCCGATGAAAAAACCTAGTCACACTTGCTAAACAGAGTTCCAGCCCAATGGCCTCAAGGCGTTAAACTGTGGCGCCAACTCATAACCCTTTGGTGGTAGATGCTGGGGAGGAGGGTCGTTGCGCGCGTAAAAGATCTTAAACTCCGCATATGCTGGTTGATAGCCCAGGCCCCAGCAGACACCAGATTGTTATGGGTGGGGTTTCGAGGCAGCTCTAGCAACCGCGCTTGGTGTATGCACTTGCACATTCGGTGACGTCTTGCAAGAGGTTGCTGGGACTGCGGAATAACCTCGGCTTAGTGCAGTCTTGCTCTCAGGAGCTCCATCGGTGGCCCCGATCATCAGGCGAGAGACTGACACGGGGGGGTGGAGGACCTCGAACAAGGGTATTGGAGGCTTATGTCCGTTGAGGATATGCCATTAGCTGCATCAGTACGCCTCAGATATAGTATTATTATTATTATTAGGCGCATGTGCAGATTTGCATCAGCCATTGACAGAGAAGCACTATTATTATTATTATTATTATTATTATTATTATTATTATTATTATTATTGTTATTATTATTATTATTATTATTGGACACCGTGATAGCCCAGTGGTCAAGTTCTACCATCTGGGCCCTGTCGCCAGTTCGATTCCCGTCGGTGCCACCAGTATTTTCATTGAACATACCGGTCTATTTCTGGACCAGTATTTTCATTGAACATACCGGCCCGTCTGGAAGTGTTGGAACTGCCCTTGCGGGGGTGTCATTAGAGCTTATCGTCAATTCTTCGTACTCCCCTCACGGGTGAGACGATGGAGGCGCATGTGCAGAAATGCATCAGCCATTGACAGAGAAGCACTATTATTATTATTATTATTATTTAGGTGTGTGCGTGTGTATATACATATATATGATCATTTATGTATAAAAACCTGTCCATTCATACAGTAAATACAAGCGCAGAAAGACATAAAAAACACACACAGGATGACAGAAAAACATACACAGCGTTGGTTCCGAGGCCATGTCGTTCATTTTGTCAAAAAAGGGCTTAGTATTCATTTTGTCATATTTTGTTTTACGTCTTTGTTTGTTTTGATATATTTGAATGTCTATTTTTGATATGTCGTATGTCGCTTTTTTATGTTTATAAGGCTTGTTTTATGACATACCATATAGACCTGTCTATTCTACATAAATGATCAGAACACAAGACCCCACAAAAAGGGGAAAGTATCATTAAATATTTATTTTTTTTTACATTAAGAAAAAATATAAACAAGTCTATTATATAACATACGACCCGACGGACAACGGCGGGCGATAACCGAAGCATACGACCCGCAGAACAACGGCGGGCAGACACGAGCGCGAGCGAGTGGCGGGGGTAATAACCGAAGCAGACCAAAGCAACAACAAAGCAACCACGGGGCAGAATGTGGAGCGAGAACGATAAAAAATTTATCAAGCAGTTGAATGTAGCAGACACAGAGCAAAAAATATATAATGTGGTGTCTGAATTTTTCACGAGTGATGCGAAGCCGTCTAAAGCCTTCCATAATGCTATATTGTTATTATTTAGTAAAACGACAACAGACGAGGAAGCACTGAAAGCAATGCAGATTATTTACCCTAAATACGCCATTATTTACCCGAATACGACTTCAAGGAGGCAAAGACTGAGCGAAGTAAGAACGAGGGCAATAAAACCAAATCAAAGCAAAAAAAGTATATGAGATGAGTAAATTAGATAAATACTTTAATATCAACGAGGACGAACGTATTAAAATAGTTGAGGGATATAAAAAGGATGTCAAAGCAAAAAACGAGCAAAAAATACAGATTGATGTGAGGGAGGTAATGGCAAAAATGAATGAAATGATTTTAAGCAATGACCCGTATTTAAAACTGCTTGCTTTGATGGTAGCAATAGGGGCGCGACCTGTTGAGATATTTGCAAAAAAATACATATGAATTAATACCAGATAAGCCGAGTTGGCTAAGAATTCACAACTTAGCGAAAAAGAGAGAGGGGCAGAAGAAGAACTGGACAGAGAGGCCTGTAATTCTATTCACTCCCGAATTTACAATGGAGAAAATTGAAGCAATAAGAAACCACTTTAAGAAAAAGGGGGCGGTTATAATCAATGACGACGGACAACTGGCGAAAGATAAAAACAATGAACTAAACAAACGAATAATTAAAGTTTTTCCATGGCTTGCTGATTACACACAGAGGAGCAGTATGATGCGTAAATTATACGCGAGCCTCTCATATACGAACTTCGCAGACCCGAGAACAACAAATTTTAATGCGTGGGTAAGTAATGTATTAGGACACGGGGATTTATTAACGAGTTTTTCGTATTCATGGGTAAATGTTGCGGATCCAGAAGAAATCAAAGCAGAAGGAATAAAAACAGAGTTAGAGGAACTACGAAAGAAAATAGATTTATATCTGAATATCAAAGGAGTTGAGCCAGAAAATTTAGACGACGGCCATAGCAAATATAAGCCCTTAGGGAAGAAAGCGAGCCGTGAGGATAAGTTTGAGTTATTAAACAAAATATGGAATGATAACCCGAAAATAACAAATACAGAATTGCGGAAGATATCTCATATAGGTGCGAAAATAGTGAATGATTTTGTTAAGCAGAAGAAACAAACAGAAGTAAAACAAACAGAAGTAAAACAAACGGAGGCGACAAAAAAGAAGGCGGGTTATAAATTAGTTGATAATAACGGGGTAAGCCAACCAATACGAAAAAGTGAGAGGCTCAAGAATAAAGTAAATAAATAAAATCTCTTTGAAAGTGTGGCGGGGTTTCCCCCTTTTTGGTTTTTTCTTTTTCGTTTGTAAATTAATAATAAGTGTGCTTAAAGCACAGATTACACGTCAGACGAAGACGGGGCGGATACTTCCATTAAAGCGGACGCGTTGGATTGGTTAATTTTTGAGATGGCACGGGCGAGGGCATCGTTAAAATCTACCCCTGTATTAATCAAAGTAATAACTCTATTATATTGAGGTTTTTTGAAGCCTTCAATTTTTCTGTGCCCCCCTTGCTCAATCCATTTTTTAAAGAGGTTCAACTGAGCGGTGTTATGTTCTTGTCGCTGGGTCAAATCCTTAGAAATATTAATATCTTCATTCAATTCAGTAGCATCTTTAAGAGCCTTTTTAAAGGATGATAATTCTTGTTCTTTTTTGGTTTTTTGTTTTTCTAAAGAGGCTATTTTATGGTTGAAGGCTTTAATATCTCCTTCGGTTTTTTCAATCCCCGCTTTTATTTCGTCTATGTTCGTCATACGCTTACGTTTCTTAATTCGCCGTTCTACGTCTTGGTCGGTCTCGGGGGCATTCCGCGGGATTAAACTCCGGCTGTCGGCCATCTGGTCTCCTTTGTGTCTGGGAGTGCGGGACGACGGGAGCAAAAAGGCGGGTTTGCTGGTGGCGCGGTAAAAGGGCTAACGATTTATTTTATTTTGTGGTGGTGGTGGCGGTTATCATATCGTCAATAACGGGCTTTATGTCATCCATGTAGGAGTATAAAACACGCTCGTATTCGTCATACATTACCTTATATTTTTCTGTGCTCGGCAGTTGCTTTAAATTGTCCTTTACCTTAATTAATTGTGCGTATGTGTCGGGGTGTGTCGCGTTTAAGTAATTGTTAATTTGAGAAATATTTTGTGTTGTTTCGGGTGTGGTTGTGATATTAGTTGTTATAATTTCGTTTAAGTAGTCGTTAAGCCTTTTTCTAAATGCTAGGGTGTCATGGCGTGTGTGAGTGCGGGCGGTGTGAATTATTAATTCAGATTTGAATTTAAAGGGGGCGCTACATATGGGACACTTTGACATATTATATGTAAAGTGGATTTTATTAACATAAGTTGATTTTATTTAAAATTGACTTAATCAAATAAATTGATTTTTGTTGCGTTTCGTGATACTATCATGGGCGCTCCTGTTATCTTGAGTATAATGAAGGGCTCGCCGTTCTTTTTATTTGCTTCATGTGTTTCAATAGTAAATTTATATACCACATCTTGAAGCGGTTTGAAACCAGATAATATGGCGGTTTTTACATAAATCAACCCGTAAGCCGTGGCGGTTGCTGGTTGGTGTTTGTTATGCGGGTATTTCTCTTTTAGTCTGTCGCTTAGTTTGGACAGAGTGCTGAAAGAGGCTGAATGTATTTTTTCGCTTGTGTAAAATTGCAGATTGTCATAAGGGTCGGTGTTCTTAAATTTTGCGGTTATCTCAAACATTTGAAGTTATGAGCCTTTATGTTTTGCGGTGGTCGTATATCTTATACAGATATTTTTGTTAATTGATAAATTAAGCGGGGGTTAATCAGTAAAAAGTCAAACGGGGGCATGTATTGGTAAGCAAGGGCAACGAGCAAAAGTTAAGCGGGGGTTAATCAGTAAAAGGTTAAGCGGGGGCATGTGTCGGCGTGTAAATATTAAGCGGTTAGAAACGGAGCAACTCAAGGGGTTGAATATTCTAGCCCCTGATATCCGTTGTAATCGTTTTTTTGCTGTTTTCCCCCGTTATCCCTCCCTCATCCTTCAAATCAATATGAAGGCCTTTTTCGTCCTTTTTCCTTCATTTTCCTCATAAGGGGCTATCTTTTCCTACTCTTTATAGAAAAAATGGACTACATAGCCCCAAATGAGAAATAAGCGTATTTAACCCTTAATTGCTTCATTACCCTCATCAAAAAAAAGATAGCCCCTCAAATCAGAAAAAAATTAATACGAAGAAGAATTTTTACATTTTGACAACTTCGGCCAAAAAAAGATAGCCCAAAAAAAGATAGCCCAAAAAAAGATAGCCCAAAAAAAGATAGCCCAAAAAAAGATAGCCCAAAAAAAGATAGCCCAAAAAAAGATAGCCCCGCCCTCTATAACTATTTACTCGCCTAAATACGGCCATCCGTTAATTCTCTTTAATTCTCCCTCTTTCTTAAACATCGCCCATAATGTCTTATTTGGTGATAATTGATAATGTGTTCTGTGGTTATTCGTCGCTGTTAATGATACGCCCCATTCTGCCTTTAGAGCGCTATTAATAAAATATAATGTATCCCTTAGAAATGTTTTATTTGTTGTCGTGTTCATATGGTCAATAATCTTTTTCTGCTTCTTCGTGTCTGTCGTGTATAAAACCAATTCGTCGGCTTTTGCTAGCCATTCCTGCCTTTTAATCGTCTCTTTTAATTCCTCCGCGCTTATCTCTGTTTTAAAATCCCATATGTTCTTTATTCCCAACCCGCTTATAACTTGTATAAGGTTTACATGCTTATTATAGCGCCGTTCTGTGTTTATTGTGTTAAATGCGTATTCCATAACCCCGCAATCGGTCAGGTTGCCCTGTTCATCTGTTATTAATCGGTTTTTCTCGTCGCGGTTCTGTTCTCTTTGTTTTATGTAATTCAGCCCCTCGCTTAGTTTGTCCTCTACGTCCTTATTATATGGCCTGTAATTCCGTATATAATATCTTAATCTGTCATCATCAAATATCTTATAAAATAAACTATTTGCGGGCTCGTCCGCAATCTCCAACGTGTTAGAGATTGGCTTCAACATCTCCCTTTTTATCCTCGCCTTTTTGAATTCCGCTTCCTCCGTTGGTGTCCATTCTTTGCCCTCTTTATTCTCCCTCAATTCGTTGTATTCCGCGTCTGTAATGTTTCGGGCTTCAAATAATATTTTAGCGTCTTCTTTCTTAATTACGGCCTCCGCAATTATCGCCTCTTTGGTTGTCAATTCATCCGCGTCGGGCTCATTTAAGTCGTTTATTTCGTAGTTGGCTACTATGAAATACTTTATTAAATTCTGTATCCATTGGCGGGGGTCCTTGTTCTGCTCTACTTTGTTTTTAGCAAGTAATTTTATATAATCGTTTGCCACTACATTAACCGCCCCGTATTGCCCATATGTCCAATTCGCCAAGGTTGCTATTTCGTCCCGCTTCTGTCTGTCGTTAAGGCTCGCGCTTAATTGCCTTAAATATTGCGTTTCGCTTTCAATGGTCGCTGTGTTGTAATTTCTGTAAAACATGTATATATTGCTGTCTATCGGGTGTCGTATTCTGCCCAACATCTGGTAAAAATCCCCGCTCATGTTTGTCTTATTACACGCCACGGCCACAATATTATGAAAAACCCCCTTATGGTAGTAATCCAAACCCCCCGTTATTGCTGGTGAGTAAATAACGATATCATATTCCGCCCATGTCTTGTAATCGTTCGCCATCGCCTCCCGCACTTCGTCCGTTTTGTTGGTTTCGCCTGTTATCAATAGCACCCTGTGCTTGTCCCTCTTCAACATTTTCGCCAATGCCCTGAGCCGTCGTTTTCCAATGTTCGCGGGCACTAGCACCTTTTTGCCCGCGTTTCTTAGTTTGACAATTTGCTCGTAAGCCTCGCTAATCCTGCCCACCTTAATGTGTATATTGCGCTTTGTCTTGGCCTGTGGTTCGTTATTAATAAATAGTGTTTTTGCCTCCCTGCCACATTCCCGCCGTATGTTCTGGAAGAATTCAATATCATCGGCCTTTATCGTCCCAGACATTACAATTATCTGTTTAGCCGTGCCTATCACATACTTTGTTATCTCCCAATTGTTCTTATTGTTCCGAGACTTCTTAAACGTGTCGCTCGTTAAGTGCTTAACGAATTGGTCGGCCTCGTCAATAACTAATTTATTTATCGGTTCTCTGCTTATCGGTATTCTGTGAAAACTATCGGCTTGAATGGTCAAATTATTCTTTTTTAATTTCCCCTTTGGCTCGTCTCTGTAATCCACGTTTAAGGGATATTTGCTTTTATAGTCGCTCGCTAGTGTCAGCCTATAACTGCTTACGACAGATTTAAAGCGGGGCATCTGTTTTAATTGTAATACGGCCTCTGTGGGGTTGCCTCCCTTCTCCAATATATCACGGGCTAGCGGGTTGTTTTTTAGTTTCTCCACAATTTCGCCCGCGTTTTTCTTAACGGCGCCCCTTATTAATTCGGCTATCTCTTCGCTGTTTGAAATAAGGCCAGTTATTGCCTTAGAGTTTGCCGTTGTTTTGCCTGTTCCTAACCCGCTTTTAATGGCTACTATGTCATACATTGGCGTGGGCTTGCTTTGTTCTTCCATAAATTCCTTAATATTGCTACAAAACGCCTCTTTCGTGTTTATTATATCCGCGCCGATTATGTTGAGTTTTTCGGTGAGTTCCTCCGCTTCCCGTTGTTGGATGGCTTGGCGGTTCTCGTTGGCGGTTTTAATGTAAAATTTGACCTTGTCCGCATATGTTCCAGTCCCCGCCGTTAAAGTGATATAACGGGCGCTTTCGCCTTTGACTTCGGCCTCCTGTTTTTGCTTCCAACACCCCGCCAATTTCGCCCCGTTCGCAAATTGTAATATAAATAATGTATTGTCGGCCTCGTGTATTCTCTCGCACAAGTGGCACAAGGTCGGTGTTAGCCTTTTTAACTTATATGTCTTCATTAAGCCCTCGTCGGTTTCCGCTTCGCTTATGTCCTTTATTGTGTGCGCTCCCGCCTCGTGTTTTAGCACGGGCACAGCCTCAAACAACTTATTAATATTAATGTCCGCGTTCTTTACCTCCGCGGGTCGCGTGTTCGCTATCTCGCCATGTTCGGCCGTGGTTATCAGCATACATTCATATAAATCATTTGAAACCTCGCTTATGTCCTTCGTTATAAGGCACCCGCCCTCTATTCCTTCCACGAGTTCCAGCGGTCGGTTTTCTCCTTTCTTAACCGCATAAGGCGCACGCATTCCGCTCGGGGTTCCCGCTTTGTGATAAACAACCAAATCAAAACCCAGCGCCTTATAGTCGGGCAATTCGTCTTTAATGATTTCTTTGATTTCTAACGGGTCGCCGTATAGTTCACCGCTATTATCCACGAAATGAAACGAATTGATATATTTTTCTTTCTTGCTTGAATATCCGCACCCGCTCAAGGCTATCATATCCCTGCTGAATAGTTCTTCAAAGGCCTCACGGGCTCGCGTGTAGTCGGATACTTCGTTTAAGGCTCGGGCTTCCTCCGTATCATATGCTTTGTCAATGTCCGCGTATGGTTTCAAAAATAGAGCAGTTCCTAAACTTTCCATGGCGTGCGGGTTTTCCTTTATGAAGTCCAATAAATCGGCCGTATTCACCTTTACGGCATACAACGGCGACGCCTTCATTTCACGAAAGAAAACGCGACACCCGCCCGCGTCATTAGTATTTAATTTTACGTTAGAGTTTTTATCTTCGGTAATATATACCCCTCGGTCAGCCTCATACCCGCTCATTTTTTTGCTTGTGTTATACCACCGCAAGAATAATTATTTTGAAAAATAAATAATTATTATAAAGTATATACCCTTAACCCTTTAAATTAAAATACGGCTCATATTTACCATTAAAGAATAATAATTAATTAATTTTCATTTAAAATTTATATACCCCTTATAATATAGAGAATGACAACGGCAGACGTAGAAAGCAACGGCATCACCACTTCAGAGCGTCGCGGAGACGGCGAGATAACGATTAAACGCCCCCGCGGTCGTCCCATTGGTAGCATCAAAGAAGACAGGGCAACACCACCAGCACCAAAGAAAGAAATTATAAACGGGCAAACTTATTATTTCTCATATCTCAAACACAAGACAAAGGAAGGCAAAACGCGATATTATAAAATTAAGAAAGCATACACGCCCGCAACAGAGAGAAAACGGCGGGCGGTTTATGGTAATCCAAATTACGCGCAAAAAAAGAAGCAAAAGACGCACGCAATTAAAACGGCATTAAATGAAAACATGGACAAACTAACCCTTCACGAATTAGACACATTAGCCCGCATTTTCACAGAGTGTGATATATCGGCAGTAAAAAACAACATAATAAGATTACATAAGGAAGACTTAGCGCCCTCTATAAATACGGCAATAACGGCATGAAACCGCATGCAATACAGAGTGTAATTTATAATAAAAAGGGCTTCTACCGCTATCTGCGGGGGGTTTTCCTTTTTTATATAGAGGCGGTGGTTTGGATTAAACCAACATAAGGCAAAAAATGGACATCTACATTAAACTACCCCCCGTGCTTCAGGAAATCGTTAAAGAATACCACGAAGAAACCCGCTTATATTTGCTATCAATTCGCGCAGGTGCTATCTTTAGTGAAATTCAACACGCGGGGCATATCTTAAGGTGTAATTATGGCTTACACTCTAAACATTACAAAATCAACAATAAAGTATTTTTGGCATTTCACAGGCTCCGTGTGCTCGCAGACGCTTATATATACAATAATTTCAAGAATAAGCCCTTTTTCGTATTAAACGAAATGAAAAACATAAAACCCGATAGTATCTTTTATTGCTTCAAGCCTTGTTTGTGTGGATTAACTAGACACAAAGGAAAATTAAAGAAATCTTTAAGCAATCGTGAGAAAAAAGAAATATTAAACATCTACGCAAAACTAAAGAGCACTTTGATAGAATTTAATATATATGAGCCATCAAAGCAAAATATAAATTTCATAAGCGGGCATGCCTCTATTATTGAAGCATTTTTAAAGGGGGGTTAATCCATACCACAACCACGAAAAAAACATTTAAGTTTTACATCTCGCATTATCTCGGTGTAAAATGTCCCGCTTTTTGTTTTAGCAGTTCTCAATAGTTTCACGGGCTGGCGGTCTGTGTCGTCCGCGTCGCCTTCCCGCATTAATTGCTTATAATTGAAAAAGTTTTCGGTGGTGTATTTAATGTATTTTTTAAGGGCTAATTTGTATATAAGAGGCGTTATATTATCGGGTATCTTTTCAACCACTCCGTAAAGGGTGTTTTCGTGGTGTTGTCGTGATATTAACAATATGTTTTTTATTGTTAATTTAACCTCTTTAAAGACTTGTTTTTTTTCGTTCCATATCTTCCACGGGTTCCCGCCTTCTCGTATGTCATGAAACATTTTAAATATAATTTTAATGTCGGTGTCGCTTCCGTAGTGGCTGTCCGCGGTTGTTATCTGGTAAGCATAACCCCGCCGAGGGAAATCCCGATGAAAAAACCTAGTCACACTTGCTAAACAGAGTTCCAGCCCAATGGCCTCAAGGCGTTAAACTGTGACGCCAACTCATAACCCTTTGGTGGTAGATGCTGGGGAGGAGGGTCGTTGCGCGCGTAAAAGATCTTAAACTCCGCATATGCTGGTTGATAGCCCAGGACCCAGCAGACACCAGATTGTTATGGGTGGGGTTTCGAGGCAGCTCTAGCAACCGCGCTTGGTGTATGCACTTGCACATTCGGTGACGTCTTGCAAGAGGTTGCTGGGACTGCGGAATAATCTCGGCTTAGTGCAGTCTTGCCCTCAGGAGCTCCATCGGTGGCCCCGATCATCAGGCGAGAGACTGACACGGGGGGGTGGAGGACCTCGAACAAGGGTATTGGAGGCTTATGTCCGTTGAGGATATGCCATTAGCTGCATCAGTACGCCTCAGATATAGTATTATTATTATTATTATTATTCAGTGGTCAAGTTCTACCATCTGGGCCCTGTCGCCAGTTCGATTCCCGTCGGTGCCACCAGTATTTCATTGAACATACCGGTCCGTCTGGAAGTGGTGGAACTGCCCTTGCGGGGGTGTCATTAGAGCCTATCGTCAATTCTTCGTACTCCCCTCACGGGTGAGACGATGGAGGCGCATGTGCAGATTTGCATCAGCCATTGACAGAGAAGCACTATTATTATTATTATTATTATTATTATTATGATTATGATTATTATTATTATTGGACACCGTGATAGCCCAGTGGTCAAGTTCTACCATCTGGGCCCTGTCGCCAGTTCGATTCCCGTCGGTGCCACCAGTATTTTCATTGAACATACCGGTCCGTCTGGACCAGTATTTTCATTGAACATACCGGTCCGTCTGGAAGTGTTGGAACTGCCCTTGCGGGGGTGTCATTACAGCCTATCGTCAGTTCTTCGTACTCCCCTCACGGGTGAGACGATGGAGGCGCATGTGCAGAAATGCATCAGCCATTGACAGAGAAGCACTATTATTATTATTATTATTATTAATACCTAGGTGTACAGCAATCGAAGCGGCCAAAGCTTAAGCGGACTGCAGCTGGTCATATGCATATGCATGATCAGAGGACGCGTATGTATCTGATAGACTGGCACGAGGAGGCAATCGAACCGATGCAGATGCAAGAGGACAGCCGAGAGTATGTATCCAAACTGGCACACACCTTGATTCAGCGCAGGGAGAGGTTAGGTCATCGCTTGAACCTGGTTAAACATCCGAATGGCACGCCACTGGTCCTGCAAGCACCGAGGCATTTGAAACAACAAGAATTACAGGCAGTGAGGTACAGACTGCAACTATAAACATATTCTTTGCTGTACAAATCCCAGATGCAGTATTGATGCATATAACACCCTCCTGGTTTTGAGCTTGCGTCTCCTGAATTCAGCGTATATCGAAGCGTATGTTTTCTCACTACTTCTTGTGTATATCTGCACAGACCAATCTTGAGGGAACACGAAACCCTTTTCATGCCTGAGGATGAAGAAGCCCGACGGGGAATTCCATTTACTCAATTCGTGTGCGATGGAAAGCGCTTTACTTGTGATGATGGCAGGGAGGGTAAGTCAGAGTTAAGCACACTTGCGCAGGATTGTTCATCAAGTTTTGTCATCCTAAGAGACAACACTTATGTTTGGTGCATTCAGGTCTGCAACTGGTTGTTTCAGAGGCTTAGTGCCCAGGTTTCTGAAAGTGACTTCATTTACAGTGGAGCAGGAAGGAGTTCTGGCAGAACATCCGACCCTTATACGCACTCCTGACCAACCAGTAAAGAAGTGGGTCCGTATGGATGAAGTCTTGGGTTCGGCTATAGCTTTTAAAAAGCCAGGTGCGGATCACAACTTGCGTATTCTTATACCTAAATTCGCTTTTGAATAATACTGTTTGTTTTAATTAAATTAGAGAACAGTTCCCCTATAATACCTCCGGATCCGGATTAATATTAGTACTGAAAATTGTACTAAAACATAGACTGGGAACTATTATCCTAATCTAAAAAATCTTCCCAGACTAGGAAATATTTTCCCATAACAAAACTAGTTTCCTAGATTAGGAAAATATTTCCTACTTAGGGAACATTTCCTATCTAAACACCTGTTTACCATTCTGGGAAAGTAAAAAACATTTCCCAATCTGGGAAAATATTTCCCAAACTGCGACAACGCTCCCAGTTTGGGAACATTTTTTCATGTCCACCCTGCGTTCGGCCCTTAAAAAAGCTTCCAGTGAGGGAAAATTATTCCCAATCTGGGAAAATGCCAAAAAATCTTCCTGTTTTGCGACAATGTTTTGCCGATTTAGGACAATATTTTCTTAGATCGGGAAAGGTTTTCTCAGATCGGGAAAATTTTTCTCAGATCGGGAAAAGTTTTTGACCCCCTGTCCCCATAGTGCCCTGGTTGATGCCCGGGTGTCGGGAGGGAGTGCCCAGCGTGATGGAAGAGTTTTCCCCTTATCACATATGCGGAATTCTGATTTGGGTCAGAGTGACTCGACATGAGACCCTGGGGCCGGTGGGGGGAGATGGCGCGCTCCACATCCAAGCCAAAGGAGTTCCCATTTCAGGAGGCAGAACAGGTAATGCGGTATCTTCAAGGAACTGCAAAGCGTGGAGTTCGCTTTTACCAGAAGGAGAGCACGCGCTTGACGTCGTACCCCGATGCGAATTGGAAGGGAGACTGGGGAGATCGACGAGCGCGCCTCGCTGTGATTCACTTTATGCTCGGGGGTTCGGTGAACCCCGTGTGCATGAAGCGTACCATCACTGTAAAACTACCCAAGCCACGTGGACCGCGAAGCAAGGAACGGCGGGAGAAGTTGCTAGCCAAGCAACCGACGTTGATAGCGGAGGCGATGGGAACTTTACTGCCTCCTGAGGAGAAGATGCAGGAGGGACACGTGCGAATGGAAGCGCCTCCGGAGGACTCGACCTGTGAAGCTGAAATCTACGCGTTAGACGCATGTCTACACGGTCAGGAAAAGATCGTGAATTTTGTCAACGGAATCGCAGAGGGAAGAGTGGCCAATGACATGTGTAAGCCACTCGTGGTATACGAAGACAACAAGGGTGCCATTGATCTGGCCACCAACATTTATCGTCAGAAGTTAGATCATATCGACCTACGCTATGCATACGTCAACGCGATGATTCTGGCGGGAAAGGCGTTTTTGGAGAAGATCGGTTCCGCCGACAACTACGGTGATGCCAATACCAAGCGGCAGCGGGGACCGAAGTACGCGAAGATAACCGGAAAGATTTCGCAACCGTGATCGGTAAGACTTTTGAAGGAGGACTCATAGGTAAGTCGTTAATATTAATGCCATCAAGGGGGAGCCGCAAGTTAGGAAGTGAGTCAGTGTGATGGGATTAATACAACCGGTAAATACGTTAGTTAATAATATAAGTTATAGTTCACAGTGTGGAAAAAGTAGTAATTACTGGTGTGGGTGGCAGTGGTGGCGCAAACGCAAATATGTCACGTTTGGACATCTGAAACTTTGACTTAGAGACCTGCATGAGCTGTTTCGTTCGTTTGGCGGGCTTTTGTCTGTCTTGTTTGATTTTCCTATTAAAGGACGTTTGGAGCTGGTTATTGAGTCAACAGTGGACGCCTGGGAGACGTTAAACCGGCTTCTAATATTGCAAATACTGTTCAACTTCTTCAGATTTTCAAGTGTCACACGATACCAACTCACAATCTATGTTCACCTGCGATCGCGCTTTGCAACCAAAGTCTGCAAACAAGTAGAAATCTACGTAAATAAACGAAGTGACCTCTCAGCTATTTACTGGTATTTCACCTACTCTCAGGAGTTAGGGCTTTTTGCAGCCATAGAGACTTTTAATAAGAGTTCAGTGTATTTATCCCTTGGGGTTGTATCCAAACTCACAACTAGCACCAGGGACTTAGACAATAACATTGTTAAGCTTACTTTTTAATCATTAGCGAAAATTCTTGCAGAAAAAAATAAAGGAAACATATCAAACTTCACTAACGTCCTTCTGGCGACATATGGGACCGAGTGGGTATATCTGCCCCATCATAGTGGGTACAGTTATTGTTCCGTTCACCATTACCGACCATCCAATATATATCTCCGTTTCCGTTGGATCATGGTATTGTCATTAAAGTCTATCTTCGGTACCTGGTACGAGTTACCTACATTAGAGCCACACAACTTGATTGGTCTCGGGCTCTTGATAACTATTGACTGACACGCAAGACAAAAAGGAGAGCAGCTGTCAGGTAAATATGGGTAAATGGATGACTTGATACAAATGCATATAAAGAGAATGCCAGTGTGCTTTCTGGGGTGTTTGCCTGCTCTCCCATGTAAGAAATCGCTAGACTGGGCGGTGTCGTGCACCGCAGCAACGAGCGATGTTCCACAGGGCTGGCCGGGTCTGCTGCAACTATTCGTGGTGCAGAATGGTCTAATCAGCGGTAGCTCATGTAGAAAGCGCTCGTTCAGAGTTGGTAACCGGTGGCGTGCAGGTGCGGCTTGGCGAAGCTGGCCTGCTTTGCCTTGAACTGTAAACGATTTTCCTTCACTACCTGAGTCGAGTTGCAGGCAAGCCAGACACGCCGCGCTGGCTGGCTTGCTTCGCCAGGCGGTTCCAGCGCTTGAGCTTGTCTTCGTTCTTGACGAAGTCCCTAATTGCCGACAAGACGTCAGGAGGGCGCACGGCCTTTGAGCTCAGCTTGGACAGCATCTTGAGGCGCAGCTCCTCTGGCGAGTGGCCATGGCCATCCTTGCTGGCCACAGCAGCGTTGTGTGCCTTGTCGGTGTCGTTTGTTGAGTGGTAGCTGTGCGAGGCGTTCCAGGTGGCGTCGATGACCGGCACTTCCAGCAAGGACCAACGCAGCGGAGGACCTGGCAGCACACATGACACGTGCGAGAAACAGAGAGAGAGACACACACACACACAGAGGGGAGGGGGGGGGGGGGGTGGGGGGGTGAAGGAAATGAGGGAGGGGGGTCGGGAGAGAGAGATAGAGAGAGAGAGAGAAGAGGAGAGAGAGAGAGAGCAGACATGCAGATAGACACACAGACATAGATCTTAACAAGCGTTCCTTGTATGTACGTTTGCTTTCTTCCCGTAGCTTTCCTTCTCCCAAAGAAAGAAAGACAAAGAGGCAACCCCCCCCACCCCTCGAACCACCACACGCACACAAACACACACCCCAAAAAACAAAAAACAAAAACAAAACAAAACAAAACGCATGAGAGAACTAGAGAAAGAGACATAGAAGTGCCTTCTCAGCCTCTCGCTCCTTCC